>NW_026465751.1:0-13535 GCF_026875155.1 Cherax quadricarinatus
TCTTTTGCATTATTTCGAACATTTATATACTCTTTTTGGGTTTTAGTTTACTTTTAAACCCAAACTCCTAGTTCCTAACTCGAAGTCCTCAGGTTATTCTTCAGAGTTATATATCTTGGGTTTGGCCTCATTTAGATTATAAGACCACAGAGCTAAGTCCTAGTGGCAGCCCTTGTGTACAGCCTGTCTCAAGGACAAACAGCTACACACGTATTTACTAAAGCTGAAAATAATCATATAGAGCAGTCTTCACCATCCTGTCCACCATCAACAGAGGCTTCGTTACCAGTGCTGGTGAGCTCACGTAGTTTCGTTAACACTCATCGCCCAGACATGATAGCCGTTGTTGACACATTACTGGACGACAGGTCTCCGTATAATTTTTCTAGTATCATGGATGAGAAGACACAGGCTAGGACAAGGAGGAGGTGTTGTTTTGTGCTTTTCTAAAAATGTACATGCCAAGTCCATTGAAGTTACCACCCCTAATCACCTAGGAATGATGTTCAAGCTATGCTTAAGCACTAGTACATGTGTACTAGCATGTGCAATAAACAGGCCTCAGCGGCTGAAGTAGAGTCCATCAGCTTTCTGATGGAAAAAGGTGGACTCCCTTCTGCTTCAATGTAAGTGTCAACATATTATAATTGTTGGTTACCTCAACCAACAACTTAAACAGGGATATTGATGAACTCTTTGCAGTGTTTGATATGAAAACCTTGTTGACTTCTCTACTTACATCTC
Organism: Cherax quadricarinatus; assembly: GCF_026875155.1. NCBI lineage: Eukaryota > Metazoa > Arthropoda > Malacostraca > Decapoda > Parastacidae > Cherax > Cherax quadricarinatus. The sequence continues at coordinate 745 of NW_026465751.1, forward strand.
TGGCTCCTTTCTGAGCCCCGTAGTGAGTCATGTATGTGAAGGCAAACCTCTCGGCTATGTTTAAACATCTGGCCACAAGGCTGTCTTTCTCACACTGAAGATAACAATGGACCGAGCTGAAGAATCAACAAGAACAACCTAGCTATGGGAAAGAGGAAACTTGCTGGCTCATTGCTCGGAGTTCGCCGCCTTCATTTGGAATGCTGTTTCCAAGGAGACGTTAATAACCAAGTGATTGCTTTCGCATAACACAAATACAGTCCCTGTGGGCAGATGGGTCTTCAACTTTCTAACCATTAGAACACAAAGAGTTATTGTGTACAGAGTTAAGTCGGAGGCTGTCCAGTGAAAAGATCTGTTCCACAAAGCACAATACTCGCCCCCTCTTGTTCCTCATCCTCATTTCAGACATAGATAGAGATATAATCCATAACACCGTGCATTCTTTTGCAGAGAGCATCACCCACTGAGAAGAATGTAAATTTCCAAGTGGATATAAACCAAATTTTCTAATGGGCCACGGAAAACAATATAATGCTCAAGGAGGACAAATTTCAGTTACTTCGTTATAAAAAACGTGAGGAAATAATAGCTGGAACGGAGTATATTGAAACTCTAATACTCAATACAGTTACAAAGTAATGTGAAGGCCTTGGGAGTGTAGTGTTAATGTCAGAGGATGTCACCTTCAAGGATTACAGCATTATTACTATTATTATCTGTGAAGAAAATGACAGAATGCATAATGAGAACTTTGAAAGCAGGGGATGTCATAACAGTGATGACCATTTCTAAGTCTGTCCTGGACAACTGCTCTACATTAAAAGCCCCATTCAAGGCAGGTGAAATGCATATCTAGAGAATGTACTGAGAATCTTCACTGTTTGCATTAGTTCAGTCAAGCACCTTAATTACTGGGAACGTTTGAAGACTATTGACCCGTACACTCCAGAACGCAGGAAAGAAAGAAATATCATAATCTACACCTGGAAAGTCCTAGAGGGGCTGGTACCAAATCTGCTGACAGAAATCACTTCCTACGAAAACGTAAGATTTGGCAGACGGGCAAATGTTTTCATGAAAAAAAGGGTGTTCATGAGACACTAGACATAAGACAAAAAGGTCGAGACACAGGTTGTTCAACATCCGCCATCAAAAAAAGCCCCCGGCGTTTTTAAGGGGGAAACAGGAAGAACCTAAAGTTAGTGCCCATCGAAGGGCTGGGGTTTTTTTAAAAGGGTTTTGCGCAAGCCCAACAGTAACGCCGGGCTGTTTGGGGCGTGATCCACCGGAAGGCCTGGTCAAGGATGGGGGGTTGGGCTTGACCCAAAACGACCTCCAATGACTCCAGGTAGTGATCCAGAACCTAAATACTCTACATTCTTAAACTAGACGACAGTAAACCAGCTCTCATTACACAGTGCCATTTTGCAGTTATATCAGAAATGGAAAACGGGGCAAGTTAAATTTGGTTTGAGAAAACTTAAAAAACTTTTGGGCCCTAAACTAGGACATTAATGTAATGCGGGAAACGGGAAAGAATGTGGGGGAGAATGCGGGAAAAACCCCTGGAAAAAGTTGATATCCTAAGAATTTTTTTGGGAAAAACTGAGAAAATTATTAATATTAATTTTAATTATACTAAATGTTTAATAAATAATTTATAAGAATTTCTTTGTCTTAACCAAGTGTCTCAAGTTAGTTCTTTTTCACATATGTTTAAGATGTTTATAAAAATACTTCTTTGTTTTAAGAAATCTCTAAAATTTCGCCCTTCTTACTTTATTCACATTTTCATTAAAAATTTTTTATCAAAATTATTTAACCTATTCCATTTTTTTAGAAAAACTAAAAACTACGTAATCAAATTTTTTCCTAATTCTCTTATACAACTTATGCTTAATTTTTAATTTAAAAAAGGGTTTCAAGAATGCAGATATATTATGAGAACGTGTACACATGTTGTAATATGTGTGTTGTATTGTTTTTTGGGAAATGATGTATATGTTTGTTTTTTACAGAGAAGTAAACATAGAGACAACTTGTATGAATACAAATAGTCCAAGAAGGCCAGTTCTGTGGTACAGTCTCAGCCTGACGAATCTGCTGTCACCCGGGTAACTCTGTATCACCCTGATGACTTTGCTGTCAGCCTGACTGATTTGCTGCGCCGTTGATTTACTGTCAGCCTGGTTGCTCTGCTATCCCCGGGACCTGCGTCGCTGGAGAATCTGCTGTAAAACGTAATACTCTGTGTCAGCAGAGTTCCAGTCGTATAAAAATGAATGAGAAAAGTTTTTAAACATAAAAATTTTAAAAGGGATAAAACCTAAAATGTGTGATGCGTTGAAATAACTAACAAATAGTTCAAATTTTTTTCATAATTTTTTAAAAAAAACAGAAAAAAAATTTTTTTTTTTAAAGAAATAATAATTAAAATGGAAAAAATGTTTCCATACCCGGTAAAGTGCTCCAAAATTTTGATGGAAAAAATGAGGAAAAGACAATGTCTTAAAAAAGTGAAGTAGAATTTTGAAAAGGGGAAGGGAAAAATACTATAGTAAAAAACACTGAAAAGATAAGGAAGAACACTTTCAAAAAGAAAGCATAGGCCTATTTGGGTTAAAATATGGCCAACAGGTATGCAGGGTTCCTCCTTTCTTATGTTTTAGTTTTTCGCTCTTTATGGTTTTGGAAAAAAAATATGAGTTTTGTTTGTAGAGTTACAAAAGTTTTAATCTTAGGTAAAGTTTTGACAGCTATGGCTTTAAATAAGTTATATATGCAAGAAAAATTTTTTTGGGTAAATGTTTACACAAAAAAATGGGTCTTAAAAATGTTTTTGTGATTTACCTTGGTTTTAAAGATGTGACGCACTACGCAATAAATACATTTACCAAGCAAGCCTTATTTCCAAGCCATGTAGCTCTAGGGTTTTCGGTTGCAAACACACATCATAGGAGCTTGCTGGCCCCTCCTTTTTCTTTAATTTTGCAAAAACCCTGATGTGTGTTTTATTGCAACACGAAAGGCCCCAGAGCTTCATTTTCAAAGATAATGCATCCACCAAACTTGGGTGTATGGTGATCTTTAAGGACTGCTGACGTGGTAAGGGGGCCGATGTTGGGTGTCTTGGGGGAGGGCATTGCTCATGGGGCGAATCCGGCCTCCCGCGTTTGTAAATGTCCAAAAAACACTTGTTCGGATTTCATATGTATATATATATATATATATATATATAAATAATATTATAAAATATATTTTATTATAATATATAATATATATTATATATAAGGGGTCCTTTGTCACACAGCGAAGGGAAGTAGCCAGGGTGAGGAGGTCAATGCATCATAAGAGAAGTTTGCCACGCCCTTTCCCCCAACGGGGAACCCCAAATGCAGAGTCTGACGGAAGTCTAAAGCGTTGGACCACTATGTACCTTGGGAAGGGTGGGAAAAGATTGCCTGGGACTCACCTGTGCCGCCCTTGGCAAAACACCTACTTGCCACACCCTTTGGGGAAGGGGTGGAGCTGCCAGCCACGGGGGAGCCCCAGAAGATCCGAAATTGAAGACCTTAAACCTCGCTATAACTTCCCCCCAAAATGGGGCCCCGGGCATATAAAAAAAAACCCGGTTTTCCCTGAACCCCTTCACTAAATTTTTTAAAATTGTTCACCCCCAACAGACGTCGACCCCAAATACCTTCTCCCCATTCACTCCCATCGAACACGCCCTGCACCCCTGCTGGAATCCAAGCCCTCGCCACAAAACCCCCTTACCCCTTCCCTTTCCCCTTTTTTCGGGGGACGACCCATACCCGTTTCCCTTTTTCCCTAAGATTTAAATCTCTCCTGTCATTCTACTTTGCCCATTCTTCTAAATGACCAAACCACCTCAAAACCCTTTCGCCCTCTGACAAATATTTTTTTAACCCCACACTTCCCTAATTTCCCCACCCCGAATTTTCTGCATAATATTTACACCACACATTCCCTTTAGAAGGAAATATAAAATTTATATATATATATATATTATAATATTTTTTATATAAAAATTTTATATATATAATTAAATATATATAAAATAATAATATATATATTTTTATATATATATAAATATATATAACATATTATGGTGAAGAAATTTTTAAATATCGTTGGGGGGGAGAGGTAGGAGGGGTGAACGTATTCAGAAAATTTGGGGAGTGGACTTCAGCGATGGGTCTATAAAAGATAGGTAAATCATAGAATTGAGAGGGAAAAGAGTGAGGGGTGCACTTAGGAGTCTGTGGGAAAAGAATTTTGTCCTTGGAGGAAAAAGGGGGGGAATGATGGAGTAAGTTTTCCCAACGTCTTTATGGGTGTGAAGCGTGGGTGATGAAGTTTGCAGCGAGGGAAGGCGGAGGCAGTGGAGATGTCATGTCTGAGGGAATGTTGGTGGAATATAATGCAGAGATTCGTAGTTTGGAAGTAGGAGGGGTGCGGGATTCCAAAACTGTTGTCCAGAGGGTGAGGAAGGGTTTTGAGGGGGTTGGCATGTAGAGAGAATGGAGCGAAACAAAAAGACTTAAAGAGTGTATATCTGTGGGGAAGGGAAGGGGGGGGGGGTGGGGCCGGGAAAGGGTTGGAGGGAGGGGTAAAGGGGGTTTTGTGTGCGAGGGCTTGGATTTCCGCGGCATGCGTACGTGTTTGTAGGAGTAAATGGAACAAATGGTTTTAATACTTGAGTGCTGTTGGGTGTGAAAAGTAACATTTATGAAGGGATTCAGGGGAAACCGGGAGGGCCCGGGCTTTAGCCCGGGATGGGAAGACGTGCCTGCACTCTGAAAAGGGGTGTTAAGTTGCAGTTTAAAAAATGTATGTAAAGCACCCTCTGGCAAGACAGTGATGGAGTGTGTGGTGAAAGTTTTTTTTTTTCGGGCCCCGCCTTGGGGGGAAAGGCCATGTGATAAAAAAAAATAATATATATATTTTTTTAATATAAATATATATATTATATATATATTTTATATAATTTTTTATATTAAAATTTAAAATATTATACATATAATATTTATAATATTTTTTATATAATAAATATATTATTATATTATTATTTTTTTTAATATATATATATATATATTATATATATATAATTATATTTATTAATTATATTTTATATATATATTTAATATACGTGGAAACCCCAAAAATGAACTTTCTTCGGTCCCGAAAAGGGTGTTCGAGTGCCGTTACCCCAAAGAATTTTTTCCCCTCAGGAAAATGTAAATTAGTTAGTCCATTTCAGCCCTCAAAAAATACGTTATAAAAGCCTTTCAAAAAAAAAAAAAACCTTACATTAAATTTTTCGTGTGGGGAGCAGTTCGATTTTTTTTGGTTCCACTGTATATATATTATATTTTTAAAAAAAAAATTTTTAATTTTTTATATATATTATTATATATATATATAAATATTATTAAAATATTTTTTAAATAAAAATTTTTAAAATATAATTTTTATATATAAAAATTAAAATTTTTTTATATATAAATATATATAATAATTTTATATATATATATTATAGTTTAAAAAAATGGGGGGGGTAGGGGAAGTGGTTTCAAATGGTTTAGGAAAAAATCCCAATATTCTTCCTTTTAAGCCTTTTTATCCCCTTTTCCGGGCTATGGGTCCCACAATTTTTCACCGAGGTGGACCCCATCCTATATGATATATTAATATATTTTTATATTATATATTAAAATTTTTATATATATATATATATATAATATATTTTTTAAAATTTTTTTATAATTTAATATAATGCAATAAGATCAGAGTAAAAAGGTGATTTCAGAATATGCAAAACAACCCCTCTGAAAGAATAGAAAAATTCCCAAAGCCTTTCGTGACTTTCAATTGCAAGGAACTATGAAAGTAAAGACCCAAAGGAGCTATAAAAGGGGGTCTGGCCAGCCCCTCACTATCAGTCCACAACGGTTCACCTGACGGCGCCCCAAAATTGGATAGGCCCTTTGAAAAACTCCCCAAAATTTTCTCCCCCAAGAAATTTTAAAAATTATTATTTGTCAGTTATTTTTAAATTCTTCCAAATTTATTAATTTAAAGGATCTAATTTATAAAAACCCGAGGGAATATTCATATTATTGTAAAAACTGTTTTTATAAAAACACGATTCATTAATTTTCCCGTCGACCAGGACTTGCTTGATACGCTCTCTAAACTTTTTAAAAATAAATTGGAGGGTTTAAAATCCTTCATGAAAAATAGAGATTGGAATCGCCAGCTCTAATGCATATTTATTTGTTTTATTTGTTTCGAAATTTTCCCCCAGTTGCCGTAATAAAACTTTATGGAAATTTTACAAGGAATTTTATAGACCACCCTCGCATTTTGGGGGGAATTCTTTACAAAAGGGGTTTTTTTTTCTGTATCAAGATTTTTTTAATACAACTTTAAAATTTAAAAATTTAAGAAGAGAAGGCTATCAACCAAGTTTTCATGGTAAGGGAGAACAAAAATTTTTTTGTTGAAAAGGCGGGTTGCCCCTTTTTTGGATTGAAAAAAGTATTTCTAAAACTTTAAAAATTTATAAATTACTTTTCTTGGGATTTTAAATCATTCCCTTTTTTTAAAAAATTTTTGGGATATTTCCTTATTATGAACCAGGACTACAATTCAAAAGCTCTCAAAAACTTTGATGAGAAAACAGACTTTTTTGACTCTATCTTGATGGGGGGAATAATAGTGGAAAAGGGAAAACATTTTTTTGTGGGTTTTTTCTGAAATTTTAATTTGTTTTCATTTATTACCCTTAATAATTAAAACATCTAAAAAAGGAAATGAGTTATTTTTTCAAATCAACAGTAAAGTTTATAAAAGGGGCAACTATTTAATTTTCCGGGAAAAATGGTTATATCTACTTTTTTGGGCTTTAAAAAAAAATTTCATCAACATATCTGAACCTTTTACCTTTTGGGGGAGGATTGTTTTAAAAACCCTTGTTTCAAAAAATTTCCCATGTATAGATTACTAAGAACAGGTGAAGAGGATTTCCCTTTCCTACCAAATTTTAGTGCAAAACTTATCATTAAATAAAATTTTGCATCAACATGCAAATTTTTAATAATTTTTAAGGGATAGTAGGAACTGGAAATGGAAAAATCATATTTAAAGAGTTCTTCGATAAGAAACTTTTAAATCATCAACAGGACTTTTGTTAAAAAAGAAGTAACATCAAACAAAAAATGTTTTAAAATCATTTAAATCAGTCAAGGAGCTTAATTTATCAAACCCGTCTTGTTGTTTTTAACATTTATAATTTTCGTGCCAATATGTAAAAAAGGTCAATTAGCAAAATCATTTAAAATTAAGTCATTTCTAAATTTTCTCTTAAGGTTTTAGATTATTTTTTTTTTAATTTTGATGTAAAAATTTATTTAATTTGCACCAAAAGGAACTTAAAAATTTCCCAACCTTATTTTAACAGAACAATTTTTTTTAACCTAACCCAACAAAAAAATTTTAGATTTGTTAAAAATAATTTAATACTAAAAAAAACACAGTGAAATATATCTTTCTATTAGGTTCAGAATGATTTTGGCGAAATTATTACATACACAAATTTTCACTTGTCCTAATAATGGCAAGATGACGTTTCTATTTAAGCCAAGATCGCAAGTTCTGCCTATTCGGCACGTACAATATATATATATATATATATATATTATATATATATATAAATATATACATATATAAAACTAATATATATATTATATATATAAATATAAATATAAATATTATATATAATTATAAATATAAATATATATATATATATATATATATATCTATATATAAATATAAAAATAAATATTTAAATATTATATAAGGTAAATATATATAATAATAAAATAATAATATATAATATTATATATATATATATATATATATATAATAATTACTATAACAAAATATATTAATAAATGTTGAAGATTATTGGCCTTAACCAGCTAAGATATGATTTAAAATATAAATATTTGAACACTCGCTATAAAAGACAGCAAATCGTCTACACAGCCGCCCTGCAGACGAGGTCTTGAAAGCCGTCGAAGGCATCTCAACAATTGCTGTCAAGAATATAATTTTGTAGGTATAAAAATTACCCCTGAGGGGGATATAATCACATATTTCCATTCGATGAATGGCTGACGATATACTACTTGTTTGGACTCAAAAGTCTACACCTTCCTGCCGACTATAGGATGATTACAAACTCCTTGTGACTCAAGAACTGCGCAGTCGTCCGCCGATCTACAAGAAATTCGAACATACCTGCTCTTGTAACTGTGAGCATGGGTTCCAACACCTTCGGACAGTATCGTGACTTGATAGAAGCTGAAGAGTCCCATGGATGTCCAACGTCTTTCCATTGTCTAGGAGGAAACGCACACTGGTACACTATGTTTCCACCAGATTTGTCTTTATTGTTCACATTTTATCACAAGAGAAGCTGAACACTACTTCTCTTAAGTGTTTATTGTGTTTTGGTGAGACTCCTTTGTTCACACTAACCACAGATCAGTGTTTCTTTGCTGGTGATGCTGGCGTCAGTGTCACTTGTATTAGAGCAAAGTTAATCTGCAAGATGCCACCAAGTGGCTCCATGCCTCACTGCCCCCAGCACAAAAAAAAGCGAACTAGTACTCCTTGCTTCCTTGCCACTTCCTCGATGAAGCAAAGCAGAATGTTTGATTCTGCTGTCTTAAGCATAGACCAACAATGTTCCACTATCTTTACTAGTAATAAAGTGGGGAGCAGGATTTTCTAATTGTCCTGCAAAGGTAAGAATGTACTGTCTCTTATAAAAATACACTTTGCAACCCGCCTGTAAGGAGGCAAGAGGTCACTTGACTACGTCGCATACATCTGTGATCAATTACCACTGTAGTCAGTAAACAAGAAACTCTCCCCCTTCTGAGAGGGCTTGGCCCCTCTGGGCTGAAAGGGGCCTGAAGGGCTGAAGAGGCTGAAGGGTGCTGACACTCCCCTCCTTGAGAAAATTTCTCCACACTGGGGCTGCGGAGGTTCGCTGCAGTATGAACTATTCATCACTTAACATTAATTAAATTTCTCAATCGCCACCACTGCTTCTGCTTTTCTGAACAGCATAGGTCTGTGTGGTTTCTGGAGAAAATTCCACTAATTTGTTTCAACTCTGTGTAAAACTAACGGCACTATTTTATAATTATTGTCCCGCTTATTTCACTACAAACTACACCTTTGCTCAAAACATCAACTGTCCTGATGATTCCATTTGCATCAGGAATATACCGTCCACAAATTTTTCCAAGTGGCCAATGAGACCTCGGGCCATCATTGTCGAGAATCACTATGTCACCAGGTCTTAAGGACTTATGATTTTCAGGAACACCAGCTCCATAGAAGTGTTCTCTCAATGAGGTGAGATAGTCTTCTCGCCAAATTTTCTCCCAACATTCAATCACTTTATTAAGGTGTTTGAATTTACGTCTGAGTTGCTCAGGTTCGAAATAAGTAGGATCTTCTATGATTTCTTTATCATTCAAGGGAGGAACAGTTCGAGCCTTCTGCCATGGAGTAAATGAGATGGACTTAACACTTCTAAATTGTCCAGATCATCGGTAACATAAGTTAGAGGTCTGTTGTTGACTATTTTCTACTTCAGTCACAACTGTACGGAATTCTTCTAAGTCGATTCTTTGACGATGAAGAGTCTTCCTTAAACAACGTTTTACAATGCCGATCATTCTTTCATAAAATCCGCCGTGCCATGGAGATTTAGGAGGATGTATCTCCAACGACAACTGCGTTGATTCAGCATCTTGTGTACTTCTGGTTGATCAAAGATCTTGCTTATATAAGCAGCACCAGCAACAAAATTCGTTGCATTATCTGAAATCATCAGTCTGGGACATGCCCTTCTGGCTGCAAACCTTCTGAATAATTTGATAAAGGTTTCAGCAGACATGTCAGTGGCTACTTCTAGATGTACTGCTCTAGTTGTAGCACAAGTGAACAAACAGATGTTACACCTTGATGGAACTTTGTCAACTGTTTGTTTTAAAATTATTGGTCCAGTGAAAATCTACACCTGTCACCTCAAATGGAGTGATATGACAAACTCTTTCAGAGGGATATGGAGGTGGACCTGGATACTGACATACTCGCATATCATAGTGACGACAAGTAATACAGTCCCTTATTTGTTTTTTTCACACTTTCGTCGACCTTGGGGTATCCAGTAGGATTGTCGTATATGACAAAGTGTGTCAGCTACCCACCATGTAAACACGTTACTGTGGGCGTTTTGCACAATCAGTTTTTTAGCCAATGATTCTTGGGGATCAATATTGGATGTATGGCTTCTTTAGGTAGTGAAGAATTATGAATTCTTCCTCGACATCTTATAATCTTTTCTGAGTCGAGATAAAGTCCTAAAGAATTAATCATGACAGGTTTCTTTGGGGATTTATCTTGTGTTTCCAGAAATTTATATTCTGTAGAGAAAACATCTTTTGTATTAGTTTCACCCAGTATTTAATGGGTTCAAGACATTCATAATCAGGTTTATTCCTTTAATGAATTTAAAGACAAGAGCTGTAACTCTTAAGAGTTTACCCAAAGATGAGTATTTAGATCCATCAATGACTCTTTCTGTTGCGTCTGCAGTATTTACACAACTTACTTCTGTTGTGTTCAAGCAGACTGTTTCTTCTGGCATAATGTGAGCTTTTTCCTGAGGCCAGTTATTTTCATTAGAGAGCCAGTGCGGTCCGTGGAGCCATAATTTATTATCCACAAATTTCTTGAGTGGGACACCACGTGACAACATGTCAGCTGGATTCTCTTGGGTAGAGACGTGGAGAAAGAGATAATCTCTCTGCATCTCTTTTATTTCTGCTACTCTGTTCTGTACATAGACCAGCTTACTCTTATTATTTCTTAACCACTGGAGAATTGCTTCATTATCACTCCAGATCACGGTTTTCTCAATAGTTAGATGATCAAGTACTTTGTTGAGATAGACAGCTAATTTTGTACCTACATAGTGCTGTCAGTTCCAGTTGTGGAAACTGTTCTGACCTTCAAGGTGCTACCCGGGCCCTTTTGAAGTAATGTGTACTTCCTTCAGCATTACTCATGTAAGCTACAGCGCCATTACCTTGGTTGACGCATCACAGAACACATTTAATGTGTACTTGTTTCCCTCTTGACTTATTTTTTGGGGAAGTTTAATTTGATGAAGTTGTTTAAACTCCTGGATATTTCACCCCAATCTTGACTCATTTCTAGAGGAAGTTTCTCACCATCCAATTTTGAGCTTCCATGCATCTTGCATAAGCATTTTACCTTTTATGGTAATTGGTGAGACGAGTCCTAGAGGATCAAAACATTGTGATACCTCTGACAGAAACTACGTTTAGTGAGTGACTGCTTGTTTTTATTGTTTCCTTTTGAGATCAAAGTATCTTCCTGTGTTTTCCCAAATTTAAAGTCCCAGCATATTGTTGCAATCAGGAATTTCAGTTTCAGGGAAATCTTCTTTGATAAGTTCCCTTAATGCTTTGAATTTGTATTCCCACATCCTTAGAGGCTATTTGCTTTTTTCATTTTCCTTTTGTTAGCTTTCTCTGTATAAGGATTTCAAATCCTCCTCTTTAAATCACACTACCTTGAAGATTGTCCACATAGAAACTTTTCTTAAGGATTTCTTGAAGGGACTTTCAGATTTCTTCAAATGTGTATTTAGAGTAGCTTCTAGTAAGAATGGAGAGGATGTTGAAACAAATAATACTGATTTGAAACGATAAGTTTTCACAGGACTTTGAGGATCATGGGGATTTTAGGCCACAAAAAATCGAGTATAATCTCTATTCATTTCTGTAGTCTATCAAGAAGCTTGGAAAAATGCCGGTAGGGTATGGGGTGCGAAATTTCATAAGCACGTCTCCAAGCTTCTCAGGTTAGTGAGGGTCCGGTTATTAGCCAGTCATTAAACTTGCTACAAACTTTATTTGCACGTACCCGCAATTATATACAACACGTAGTGAGTGGTTTCAGAATCTTTTCTGACTCCGTGGTGCGGGAGATAATGAGCGTCTGTCTTCAACTTATCTTTTGACTATTTCCTCAATGAATTTATTGTCCAACTGTTCTTGTATGATATTATCATAGACAGTCAGTAGCTCTGGATTCTTCCTGAGCTCATGTATTTGTGCTTTCATTTGTCCGACAGCCATGCGATAATTGCTAGGCAGATGTTTTTGCATTTAAATTTTCCCTGGGAAACTAACCCAGTACTGTCCATTTTTATACTTGACAGTGTCCAAAAAATTGGCTTATAGTCTAAGTCTTGGTGGGCTTGGTTTATTTACATCAATACCTATCGCATCTAAATTCCACAAATTTTTCAACTGGTTTATTCATTTCTTCCTGTAATGATTATTTTTGCTGGGGGTACATGATCAGCGGTTTATTCCGTAACTAGTACATTTTCCACTGAATCAATATTTAGCTTCTTTCCACTTTGAGAGGGGAAAGGGACCACATATCATGTGGCCTCCTGCTGTTTTCAGCAAGTGAACATCAAAGTTTACTTACTATATTTTGCACATAACGTGATAAAAAATCACTTCCAATGATTAAATCAAAAAGGACTAATTGTGTCCGTCTGTTGTCAGGACAGGCTAACTTTACCTTACTCTTTCGTGCGCAACTGTTTCTTTTAAAACCCCGGATCTGCCCAGACTGGT
>NW_026465752.1:0-14454 GCF_026875155.1 Cherax quadricarinatus
TATTTTGCACAAAACTATAAAAATCATTCCCAATTTTTTAACCCCTTGACTTTTACCCGTAAAATACGTCTACGTGCCACTGTTTCTGACATATTATAACAGTGGACCCCGCATACCGTTGGCCTTACATAACGTTAAATCCGCATACCGATACATTTTATCGCTAATATTTTGCCTCGCATACCGCTATAAAAACCCCCTCAACGCTGTTCGTCCGAGACGCGTCTAATGTGCGGCCTGAGCCAGCCTCACATGTTCCACCGGTGGCATTGTTTACCAGCCAGCCTCTGCGGTAACATCCAAGCATACAATCGGAACATTTCGTATTATTACAGTGTTTTTGGTGATTTTATCTGCAAAATAAGTGACCATGGGCCGCAAGAAAGCTTCTAGTGCCAACCCTACAGCAATAAGGGTGAGAATTACTATAGAGATGAAGAAAGAGATCATTGATAAGTATGAAAGTGGAGTGCGTGTCTCCGAGCTGGCCAGGTTGTATAATAAACCCCAATCAACCATCGCTACTATTGTGGGCAACAAAACGGCAATCAAGGAAGCTGTTCTTGCCAAAAGTTCAACTGTGTTTTCGAAACAGAGATCGCAAGTGATGGAAGATGTTGAGAGACTCTTATTGGTATGGATAAATGAAAAACAGATAGCAGGAGATAGCATCTCTCAAGTGATCATAAGTGAAAAGGCTAGGAAGTTGCATGAGGATTTAATTAAAAAAATGCTTGCAACTAGTGATGATGTGAGTGAATTTAAGGCCAGCAAAGGTTGGTTTGAGAGACTTAAGGGGCGTAAGTGGCATACATAGTGTGATAAGGCATGGTGGGGCCCTGTCAGTTCAGACCACAAAGCAGCTGAAAAATATGTGCAGGAATTCAAGGAGTACATAGACAGTGAAGGACTGAAACGTGAACAAGTGTTTAATTGTGATGAAACAGCCTGTTTTGGAAAAAAAATGCCAAGCAGGACCTACATTACTCGGGAGGAAAAGGCACCTTATAGGTAAGGCTTGGGAGGGGAGTGACTAAGAGGACCTTGAACTCTGTTTGGGAAGAAACTGTGGCCAGAATGTGTAGACCAAAGGGATTTTGAAGGGTTTCAGGCTAACCCTGAGAGGAGTATGCCAGTTGAGGAATCCATTGTGGCATTGGAAAGTCCTTGGGGTTGGAGGTTAGTGGGGATGATGTGGAAGAGTTGGTGGAGGAGGACAATGAAGAACTAACCACTGATGAGCTGCTAGATCAACTTCAACAGCAAGAGGCCAGACCTGAGGAAACTGGTTCGGAGGAGGGGAGAGAGAAATTGAAGAAGTTGCCTACTACAAAGATTAAGGAAATCTGTGCAATGTGGCTGAAAGTGCAAACCTTTTGGATGAAAATCACCCTCACACAGCTATTGCAAGCTGTGCTGGTGACTATTACACTGACAATGTTGTAAAACCTTTGGGGAAATTCATAAAGGCCCGAGAGGTAAAACCCAACTATGGACAATATTGGTGGGGCCAAAAGGGCCCAGTGACTCGAAGCTGGTCCTATTTTGGCTTTTAAAAAGGGAAGGGAAAAACCCCAAAAAAGGGGACTTGAACCTCAAGTTTTTAAAAGGGGAAGGGGGGGGATTCCCCTTCTAAACACAAAGGGACTCCCTCCTCCTCCCCCCCCTTTAAACCATCACCAGATTTTCCAAAAAAGGGAAAGTTTTTCATTTTAATTTCCCATCCCTTTTTTTTCCAGTTTGTGTGAAAAAAAAAATTTAATTTTTCATGTGGTAAAAATTTTTTTTTTTCATTTTTGGGGGGGTCTTGCAGGGTTTAAATTTTGTTTTCCATTATTTTTAGGGGGAAAAATTTTATTCGCAAAAACCGATAATTTCGCATAACAATGAGCCCGGGAATGTTTAAAATATCTTTAAGGGGGGGGGTTGGGACTGTATCAAAAATTCTAGCGGCTTAAAAAATCAAGGGGGAAAGAAAGCGGGCCCGGGCCCCCATGTGAGGAATGGGTCTTTTGTGGTCAGTGTGAAACCACATAAAAAAACCCGCAGCACCCAGTGCGTAATGAGAAAAAAAAAAAACCCCTGTTTTTTTGGGAAATTAAAAATGCAGACTTTGAGGTTTTTTTTTGAAATTAGTTTTTAAATCGTTGTTTTTGTGTTTTCATGGTTTTAAGGTGATAACATGGAAAACATATTACAGAAATAGAGATATTTTCATTCTTTAAACGAGGGAAAACGACCTTGAAAAGAGCTAAAAGTAGTGGAAATGTTCGTTTTTTAAACCCAATGTTCAGGATTAAACAAATCACACCACACGTCCAATACACGTAAACTGGGGAGTTTTATATTCTTTGGGTTTGTGCACGGGAATTATTTATACCCTTTTGACAATAATGCAGTGTTGCATAACAGAAAATTTTGTATTTTTTTGTATGAAAAAAAAATCAAAATAAAAAGAAATAATAAAAAACAACGGGGGCCAGGGGATGGACTAATGAACAGGGGTTTAATGTTATTTTTGTCCCAAAGAATGTATACCTTGTTATTCTGGCCCCCTTTTTTTAAAATTGGCTTTTTTTTTATTTTTGGGGAAAAATTTTGGCCCAAATGCCAATTTCTGCCAAACTATTTTGGGGTATTAAAAATTGGGAAATGGGCGGTTTTTTTGAACTCGCTGATAGTTTAAAAGGGAAAGGTTTCAAAAGAATTCTAAATTTTGGTAACGGGAACAAGGGAAATTTGGCAAAAACGGGGGCTCAAAGTCGGTAAAAAGGGTTGAAACGCAACCCCAGGGCGCCGGCCCGCTAACTTGGGGGAGGTTTTCGTGATTTTTTCAAACCAAATTTCGAACTTTTGGGGGTTAAATTACCATGGGGAAAAGATTCTCTATCTTTTTCATAAAAAAAAAAAAATTTTTTTTTTTTTTTTTTTTTTTCAAAACTTTTTGACATAGAATACGTTTCAAAAAGGGGCCGGGGACAGTCAAAGGGTTAAATCAGTTGGAAAATATTGTCCGTCTTTTAGGGTCGGGGACAGGCGAATTTAAAACCTTAGCGCTTTCAGTGCTGAAAACTGTTTCTTTTAATCCGGGTTTTGCACAGACTTGGGCAAACCCAAAAAACCCCATAGTTTTCTACTGCTTTTCCTTTTTTTTCCCTTTAACCCCAACAGTGTTTTGGGCTAGGTCATATTCGGTTTACCAGAATTGTAAAAAAAAACCAGCTATATCTAACGAAATTTTGGTCTTTAGGGTTGTTTATTCAGTTTCTGCAACACTGTTCTTCTTATAAAGGACCTTTGTGGGGCTTGATAAAATGTGTTAGCACTTTGGGTTTTTGGTGAAATTTAAAAAAACTCAGCTTGAGCTATCGGGGGAGCAGTTGTTTTAAAAACTTATCTCTCACTTTTTTTGGCTGTTGCTTGTTGTTCCTGATTTTTTAAAGTCTTCTGTTGTTCAGCAAAATTTTTTTGGGCGACTGCTGAATGTTTGCATACCCTTGAAATTTTAAAACACTTTTTCAGGGAGTTTTTCCCCCCTCCCTTGTGTTCACCAAAACACTTTATGCCCCTTTTCCCGTGATATTTTTTGGTTTAATGCCCCCAATTGTTGTGTATTGAATACAAACTGTCCCCAATTTTGTTCCATCCCCAAAGCCCCCATTTTGGAGTACGTTTATTGTGACATTTTTGTTTACTGTCTTTTGGTTTTCCCACAGGGGGGATAAATCCCAATATGGGTTTTTCCATTCTGTTTTTTTTGGGGGAGTAGTTTACCTTTTTAAAACTGGTTAAAGGGGTTTGTTATCCACGGGTTTTTGGGGTGGATTTTTATTTTGGGTCTCTTGCGAAATTGCATAAAAAATATTGTTTGTAAACCATTCCCTAATTTCTTCACAAATAAAATTTGCTTTTAAATTGAACAAAAAAATTTAAATTTCGTTCAAAAAGTTTGGGGTTGACAACATATTTTGTAAAAATTTCCACTGAAAAACCCAATTCAAAAATTGTTTTTGGTCATATTTAGCCCCTAGATTTTTTGAGACCCCTCGGACCGGGGGGGTTCAACCCCGGGCCGGGTATGGTTTATCCGGGAAAATTGCTAAGGGTGTTTTCTAAATCCCTGTAAGTCTGAAAAACAAGTTTTGGGTGGCTTCAAGTTGAATTTAAAGATGCTTGTCAACTCTGGCCTTGTCAGCATCAAAGAAATTTGGGTTGAAAGGGACAGAAAGGGCTATTTGTTAATTGCCTTTAAAACCCCCGGGAAAAAACTTAATCAGTTCATAGGTTCTCCCTTCACAAAAACTTTTTAAGATAATTAAATTTTGTAATTTTATCTATGTCAGTTCGGGAAATTTAAAAACAAAGGGGATTGAAAACCAAATAAAATTTTTTCTTAATTTAAATTGCCCTTTGGGAAAAATGGGAAATGAAAAGGAAGGTAAGCTTGGAAATGGGACATTTGTTGAAACCCCAGGTGAAAACAGGTGTTTGCCCCAAAATTACAAAAGGGTTTTCCCGTGACAGGGTTTTGCAGCGATAGTGTACCCCCTTTTTCCCCCAAAATTGTTGTTTTAACTAAAAGTATCCAAAACTTTTTTTAATTTCATCCTCAGTTTGGATCGATTCAAAAAATTTTAATATTCAAAATTGTGCATTTCGGGAATTATTATTTCCAAAAGGGAAAAAGGGAAATTTCAAATTTGGACCTCAAAAAATCACAAAATTATTTTATTTTGGGTTTTAATCCTAAAAAAGGACTGAAATTAGATTTTTAATTGTGTAACTTGGGCTTTTAAAGCCCTAAAACTGAGTTTTCAAACAACCCTTTTTTTAAATGGTAATTAAAAATTTTCCCTTGCACCACCCCTTTAGGGGTGTTTAAAAAACACGGGACTCTAAAAAACAGTGAGTTTTTTTTTTAAATGCTTAAGTCAGCAATAATCGAGTCGTCACTACTGCCCTACTAAGTTAACCTCGGGGTTCAATAAACCATGAAGGGTACAGAGACATATGGTGGTGTTTAGGGGCTTGAGTTTGCTGTGTCCATGAAAACGATGATTAATCGAAAATTAATGTTTAAAACTTCTTTTCATTTTCTCTATAAATGTCCGGGTATAACGGTAAATCACACTTTAATATTACTTCCCACATAAAAAATGTCACTTTTAATATGAAATTTAAAAAAGCTTCCCACTTTATATAAAATTCCTTTAATATAACATATATCTTTAAGAAACAAATTTTAAAACTAAATCTTTCTTTAATTTCGGGTTTAAAAACTTTTATAAACATTTGGGGGTATATAAACTCAGAAAAACCCGAACAAAAGTTGGGTTTTGGGTTTTTTGAAATCGGGCGATTTTCGAGCTTGGGGGCAGGGGGATCCGGGTGCCATCCCCTGTTTTCTTTTTGGGTGGTAAATCAGCGTGTTTTTTTGGGGTTTTGAACGCGGGGGTGAGCCCCCTTTTTCCCTGGTGCCCTTTTCCCCTGTGATTGGGGTCTGGAGGGCCATTTTTCCCTGATTTATATTGTAAACACTTTTTTTTACACCCTTTTTTTCGAAGGCCTTGGCCCCTTTGGGTTTTATTTGTACCTGTATACAACTTTTTTGGGGCCCCCAACCAGTGGGGCCTTTTTTTCCGGTTCGAGCACGCCCAAAAAAGGTTGGGAAAAAAGGGAAATTTAACCAAAGCAAAGCTTAACTTTTTGGTATGGGGAAAAATTTTAAACTTAGAAAAGACAGCTCATGGGTTTCCAGCCCCCCTGCAGACGAGGTCTGAGAAGTTTGTCGAAGTCATTTCCTCAACGGGAAAAATTTGAGTTATAATTTGTAAACAATAAATTTTTTTTCCCCCCTTGGGGTGGTTTTTTTTTTTAAAAAAGCATAAAATTAAATTTCCCCTTAAAAATTTGGGCGGGAAACCAAAACTTAGTTGTGGTTTTCAAAGGTCCACATTTTCCAAACCCGGGTTTTAAATGAAAATTTTTTAACAAATCACAAAAATTTACCCCAAAATTTCCTCTTTAATGGTTTTAAACTTTTGGGAAAAAAATATGTTCCCCCTAAACCCCAGATTTCCTTTTTGGTTTACCTGAAGGTACTTCTTTTAAAAGCCCCAAATAAATTTTTGGCCAGAAACCCCTTTTTTTTCGTTACCCCCCCAACACAAAAGGAAAAATTTTTTGAATTTTACCTTTTTGGGGCCACCTTTCCAAACCAAAACAAAATCTTTATTTTGTTTAACCTTGGAAAACATGTAAAAATTTTCCCCAAAGTAAAAAAGGGGGAAAAAGGTGGAAATTTCCTTAAATTGCCCCCCCAAAAGGAAAAAGGCTGTCCTTTATTTTTCTTTTTGCCAGGGGCCCTTGAAGAAAAGGGGCGGTTCGTTTTTAACCAAAAAACTTGCATATTTTTAAAAAAGAATTGGGGGGACTTTTTTCTTTTTGCCCGCAAGGTAAAAAGGTTTGCCTTTTAAAATTTTTTGGCCCCCGGGGTTTTGAAAAGGGCCTTGAAAGGGGTTTGAAGGGGGTAATTCCCCCTCCTGGAGAAAAAGGCCTTCCCCCAGAGGCTGGGGAAGGGAAAAGGGGCCCAAAAAGGGTTGAAGGGGGTTTTTCCCCCCCCCTTGGGAAAAAAAAAAAAAAAAAAAAAAAAAAAAAAAAAAAAAAAAAAAAAAAAAAAAAAAGGCATTATTTCACATGTCCTCAAAGTGGGCCCAAAGGTTTTGGTACTTTGACAATTGGCCTTGAAAATAACAGTAAGGCCAACCCCAAATCCCCCCGTGTTGAACCCCCTTTGCAAAAAGGACAGTTCTATCCAGGAGGGGCCCCAAAGGTGAGAGATGAGACCCTTGCTTTTTTCTTTTCCTGTCAACAGTCGCAGTAAGGGGGGGGGGGGGGCGAAAAACCAAAAAAGGGAAAGCATACTAAAGGTGTGAGGGGTACTTGTGCCTCATACGGGAATCTTGAAACCCCCTACTGTCAACAGTTTGGCAAGAAAAGGCGAAGTGCTGTAAGTTCCTGGTCCCCTTTTTTGGGA
Organism: Cherax quadricarinatus; assembly: GCF_026875155.1. NCBI lineage: Eukaryota > Metazoa > Arthropoda > Malacostraca > Decapoda > Parastacidae > Cherax > Cherax quadricarinatus. The sequence goes on from NW_026465752.1 coordinate 7,037, forward strand.
AGATTTACAAACAGGGTTCTTATGGTTAATTTGGGGGTAAAATTTTTTCACCCCAAGGATATAAAACTTTTTCCCCGGGGGCCCAAAACACCCTCCCATTCATTTGCTACAGAAACCGCTTTTACTATCATGGGTTGGAGTTGATCATTTGCTTTTTTCCTCAGGTGCAAATTTTTACGGGGCCTCTTTTTCCCCTAAAGGGAAAATATAGCCCTCGGCTGGTGTTTGGGATGTAGCTTAGAGCAGCTCCCCATTTTTTTTCTTGGTTTAAGTGAATGTCAATGAACCCGTCATCTGCATATGCAGGGGTTTTTGGATTTTCCTTTGCTACTGTTATTGGTGGCACCTTTGCCCTGGCTTTGCTAAGTAGATGACATCTTTGCTCTTTGGGCCCCCTCCATTGGTCTCCCCCAACCATTTTTCAAAGCCCTTAACAAACTTGCTCCTTCCTTTAAATTTAAAAAATGAAAGGGAATCTCACTCTTTGCTTTTTTTCCCTTTATGAAAAAAGTAGAAACCTTTTAAAATAATCGGGAGTTTTAAATTCCCGAAAATGCCGTTAAGGGAAATCGATTTAGTAAAATGAAGAATTTATGGGGGAAAAAATAGGGTTATGTTTCCCTTTAAGGGGCCCAAAAAAAGCCAAACTTTTTCGTAGAAAACCTCTTTGGGGTCTTACAAAAATAAAAAAGTGGAAAAATGTAATTGGTTCATTGTGATATATTATGTTGTTTTTTAAAATGCTTAAGACTAAAAATGCAAAAATAAATAATTTGATTTCTTATTTTAAAAATTGGGGGGTTTCCCGGTGTTTTTTTGGGTGATTCTGGAAAAAGGGAAAGGAGAGTTTTGTGTGGCCCCCAATGATTTAGGTGGATGGTTTATGTTCTAATTAAATAAAGTTCATGATTGTAATGGGTGTGCGTAAATTCTGTAATTTTATCCTGTGCTATTTTACCTGCAGTACAAAAATACAGGTAGGGAAGATCACCTCCCCTTGACACTGTTTGAGAGCATTTCCTTTTTTTTAAATTTGGCAGGGATTTTTTCCAAAATTTAAAAACCTAATTTTAAGTCAGTCAAGTCAGCCAGGGAGTCAGTAAGTCAGGGCAGTAAATTCAAGTAAGGGCAGTAAATCAGTTTTAAAATTTAGGTAGTTGTGATTTTAAGTGGCTTCTTTTCCCGTTTGGGGGGAAGAGGCACAATACTTCAGAACATACAAGCTAGCTCCCGAGAAAGAGTCGTATGATTTTTGAAAGCATGGGGGGGCTGGGCCCGGCCAATTTTCTCTGCAGTCGTTGCTCCAAATTTTCTCCCCGCCCACAAAAAATTGGGGGGGGGAAAAAAAAAAAAAAGGCATTTTAAAAAATGTTGCAATTTTTCAACAGTGGGGAATAAGCAAAATTTTTTTCAAAAACCCGGCCCCAAAAACCCCCCAAGGCAGGTGGCCCAAAAAAAAAAAAAGAAAGTTTTTTCTTTAAATTTTGTAATTTTTTTCGGGGGAAAGGGGGTTTTAATAGGCCCCCCTTTCCCCCCGGCATTTTTGTTGCCTCTTTTTTAAAAAGCATTTGGGTTACGGAGGAAGAATTCTGTTCCACTTCCCATGGAGATAAGAAAGGGAAAAAAACAAAAACAAAAAACCCAGAAAGAAAAAAGAAAAAAATAAACCCAGAGGGGTGTTTTATAAATATGGGTTTTTATGTTTGTAAAGTGTGGGCCTAAGTTTCAAGTAGAAATAACAAGAAAATACCTGAAAACTTAAAAATGTTTATGAGGGCAACCAAAAAACACCAAAAATCCACCATCATGTAAAACAAATTTCAAAGGTTTTTGTTGTACACTCACTTGGCAAAGGGCGGGAGTATTTCCTGGGGGGTTGCCCGTTTTTTCCAAACCCACTACCTAGGTAAAATTTAAAAATTATGTGGGTTAAAAATGGGGGTGGGAAAAAATAGGCTATAAACAAAATGTTTATGCACATGGGGTGAAAGGGGTGTAATGAGAAAACCAATTTGGGGGGAGTTTAAAATGAATACTTAACCATTTTTAGGGTTTTCGGGGGCCCTACTGTTTTGGGGTTACGAGCCAGGGTTTTTTTTTACGTTTCAATAAGCCCCAAAATTTTAGCGCCCTCAAATCTAGTGAGAGAAAGGGGAGGCCTACATATGAAAGGGAAAGGGTCCAAGGGGTTCCCGGTGGCAGTAAAAAAAAATAAAAACCGCAGCACCAGGGGCGTTTAAAGGAAAAAAAAAAAATTTTCCTGTTTTTGGATTAAAACAGCGGCTTTTCCCCTGCCTTTTAAAATGGTATTTTTGTTGTATTCTAGTTTTCCTGGTCTCATTTTTTAGAATGGAAGACATATTCAGAAAATTTAGATGATTTGACTGGTTTTACAAAGAAAAGGGATTTGAAAATTTAGCTCAAAAATAGCAGAAAAGTTAGGGTTTTTACCAAAGGTTTGAAAGTAAGCAAATCAGCCCATGCGGCCAAAACACATTAAAATGGTGAGTTAAAAATTTTTTCACAAAAAACGCTGATATTATTTTTTACCCCTTTTTGCAATAAAACAGGAAATCCCGCATAAAAAGTAAATCTTCCCATTTATTTTTGAGAAAAATTCAAAGTGGAACCAAAAGAATTTTAAAAGGGGGCCCGGGGACGTGACTGATGAACAGGGGGGGGGAAAAGTTTTTTTAGTGCCCGGGAAAATTTTTTTTGTTTAAATTTTGGACCCCTTTTTGGAAAATTTGGGATTTTTTTGAAATTTGGGGGTGAAATTGGGAAAATTCCCAAATTTTAAACCCCTGGGCTTGGATAGTTAAATCGGTAAATGGGTGGTTTCTTGACCCCATTCGTTTGAAAAAATGGGGTTCTAAACGAAATAGTTATGATTTTTGTGCAGTTCATCATTTTGGGGGGAAAAAAATTTGGGTCAAAGTGGGGGAAAAACGCCAAGGGATAAACATCATCGAGGGGGCCCCTAACTTTGTGAGAGCTTTAAATTTCATAAGTTTCAATCAAATTTTTATTTCTTTTGATGTCCCTTTTTGATCGGGAAAAAAAATTTCCCTTTTCATAAGAAATTTAAAAAATTTTTTTTTTTTTTTGAAATTTTGGCCCACCCTGAGAACCCCGTCTTGAAGGGCCTGTTGACCCTGAAAAGGGTTAAGGAATTTTTGAACCCAATAAAAAAAATTTAAATTTCTATTTAAGGGGGGGCTTATTAATAAAAACTTTGAAAAAGGAGAAGCAATTAAATTTCAACATGAAATTTTGGGGGCAAATGATGGCAATTTTGCTAGATATGTATTAGTAGGTTTAAAAAGTTTATTGGGGAGTTTAATTTTAATATGTTTTTTTTGTGGGAGCTACAGTAAAAGTAAGAGGTAGTGGAGTTTTAAGGAGAATAGAATTGGTAAAAAAAAAGGGGAACTTTAAAAAACTATCAAGATAAGTGGGAAGCTAGAAGTAAATATTGGGAAAAAAGGGAGCTAGAAAGGGTTTTAAAGGGAATGAGGGGTTGAAGAGGATTTGAGTAGATTTTTTAAAAAAATCCAGTGCTAAAAGTTTCACTGCATAAATTTTTTTGGAAAAAGTGGGTAGGTGCCCCAAAAAGGGGGAAAAGAACTGGAAATTGCAAAATGTTGAGGGGAAAAGGGGGGGTGAGGAGAAAAAAATTTTTGCAACAAAGGGGCTTTTTCTGTGCAAAAATGAAAACATATACAATGGGGAAAATCCCGAGTTTAATTCCCTTCCTTGACCTTGCTCGCATCTCAATTTGCTGTCTGTTGGAAAGGGGGGGAGTTTTCCCCATTTAAATAATTGAAAAGGGTTAATTTTGGGGCCCGTGGAATTTTCCCGGGGTGACAAAAATTTTCTTCCCAAAATTACCCTAAAAAAATTTAATTTGGGCTTTTTTATTTAAACACAAATTTTTTTCTAATACAACATAATAAACAAAAAAAATTTTTAACCCATTTGGGGCCTTTTCGCAACCCCCCCAACCTGAGGTTCCCCCCTGGTGGCGAAAAAAATTTTAAAAAAAAAAAAATTTTTTATTCCTATGAATGATAGAGGGAAACTTTTTTTCGATTGTACTGAAAAACCAAAAAAAAGCAAAAATTTTATGGAAAACGACGGAATTTTGCTCTCGCAAAATTAGCAACCCCGGGAATTTACCCAAAACGGCGATTTCGCCACTTTGGGGCCCTTTTTTTTGGGTAATTTTCCCTTGTTTTTCCAAATCGACCAAAAAAGTATTTCTTTAGAACTCCCCTTTTTTTTTCTTTCGACTGAGACAAGAAAAAAAATGCCTTTTTTTTACCAATTTCAACCACCCCAAAAAAATGGTCAGAAATTTGCAATTTTGGGCCCGTTTTTATGAAAATTAAAAAATATGAAAAAATTTTTAAATAAGGTCCAGAAAGAACAAGGGAGAAATTTTTTTTTGGGCCCTTTTTAAAGTAACATTTTTTTTTTGTTTATCAGGGGGGCCCCAACTTTTCCCCGGGAAACCCCCCTTTATATTACCTTGCTTTTATTTTGAATTTTTTTTCCCAAAAAAAAAATAGAAGTTTACAAATTTGCAGACTACGAATATTTTAATTTTTGTATAAAAACATCAAACCCCTTCAGAATGCAAAAAAGAATGGCTGTTGGACATTATTGGACAATGAAAAACAATTTTTTTACTTTTTTAACATCGGCCAAAAAACAAAAAATTTCCCCTTTTTTTGAGCACTATTTAAAAGGTTCTTTTTATAGTAAAAAACAAACAAAAAAAAACCCCTATTTCTATAATAAAGTTTTCCCCCTTTTTTCAAAAAAAAACCCAAAAAAACGAGGGAAAACAATCATAAATACTAATGGGAAAAAAGACCCCAAAGTCGGCATTTTTTTTAAAAAAAAAAGGTGTTTTTTTTTCCCCATTATGCCCCTGCGTGCTGCAGGTTTTTTTATATGGTGCACACTGACCCCAACCCCATTCTCCCCCACATTGGGCCTACCAGTTTCCCCCTCCCTTTATTTTTAACCCCTAGAATTTTTGAGTATGTATACATCAAAAAAACGGTACCTCGTAAGACGTTTTATATACAGCCGGACCGTCAAAGGGTTAATAACATAGAAGCATGATATATACCTAGACTGAAATATTACATATTGAGTAATTTGGGAGTGGAGGCGGGGCATAGCGGGGCCCTTGTTGTTGAGGTGTAAAAGGGCCACCACAGTGGCCCCCATACACCCCTACCCCCGATACATACCTTCCCAGAAAACAAATGTTTTTAAGGCAAAACTCTGTTTGTCACTACGTACAGTGGAGTTTACCTGGAGAGGTTTCCGGGGGGCAACCCCCCCCGTGGCCCCCCTCTGTGACCAGGGCCTTTTGGGGACCAGAGCTGATCAAAACCCGGTGTTAGCTGGGGTGCACGCAAACCAACGTACGAGCCCCAGCCCCCCTGGTCAGGAACCGACTTTAGGTGCTTGTCCAGTGCCAGCTTGAAGACTGCCAGGGGTCTGTTGGTAATCCCCCTTATGTATACTGGGAGGCAGTTGAACAGTCTCGGGCCCCTGACACTTATTGTATGGTCTCTTAACGTGCTAGTGACACCCCTGCTTTTCATTGGGGGGATGTTGCATCGTCTGCCAAGTCTTTTGCTTTCATAGTGAGTGATTTTTGTGTGCAAGTTCGGTACTAGTCCCTCTAGGATTTTCCAGGTGTATATAATCATGTATCTCTACCGCCTGCATTCCAGGGAATACAGGTTTAGGAACCTCAAGCGCTCCCAGTAATTGAGGTGTTTTATCTCTGTTATGCGCCCCGTGAATGTTCTCTGTACATTTTCTAGGTCAGCAATTTCACCTGCCTTGAAAGGTGCTGTTAGTGTGCAGCAATATTCCAGCCTAGATAGAACAAGTGACCTGAAGAGTGTCATCATGGGCTTAGCCTCCCTAGTTTTGAAGGTTCTCATTATCCATCCTGTCATTTTTCTAGCAGACGCGATTGATAACAATGTTATGGTCCTTGAAGGTGAGATCCTCCGACATGATCACTCCCAGGTCTTTGACGTTGGTATTTCGCTCTATTTTGTGGCCAGAATTTGTTTTGTACTCTGATGAAGATTTAATTTCCTCGTGTTTACCATATTTGAGTAATTGAAATTTCTCATCGTTGAACTTCATATTGTTTTCTGCAGCCCACTGAAAGATTTGGTTGATGTCCGCCTGGAGCCTTGCAGTGTCTGCAGTGGAAGACACTGTCATGCAGATTCGGGTGTCATCTGCAAAGGAAGACACGGTGCTGTTGCTGACATCCTTGTCTATGTCAGATATGAGGATGAGGAACAAGATGGGAGCGAGTACTGTGCCTTGTGGAACGGAGCTTTTTCACCGTAGCTGTCTCGGACTTTACTCTGTTTGACGACTACTCTCTGTGTTCTGTTAGTGAGGAAATTATAGATCCATCGACCGACTTTTCCTGTTAGTCCTTATTTCCTGTTATTCCATTTTGTGCGCTATTACGCCATGGTCACACTTGTCGAAGGCTTTGCAAAGTCTGTATATATTACATCTGCATTCTTTTTGTCTTCTAGTGCATCTAGGACCTTGTCGTAGTGATCCAATAGTTGAGACAGACAGGAGCGACCTGTTCTAAACCCATGTTGCCCTGGGTTGTGTAACTGATGGGTTTCTAGATGGGTGGTTATCTTGCCCTTGACTTACGAGATTAATCCGTTCTGTGACCTCATAACTCAATTTACTCATATGTCAAATAAATTTTCCTCATTTAAATTAATTGAAAAGCGATTAATCCATTCCTGCACTCTGGAGACAAGACAAAATACAGTGGAACCCCGGTTAACGATATTTTTTCACTCCAGAAGTATGGTCAGGTGCCAGTACTGACCGAATTTGTTCCATAAGAAATATTGTGAAGTAGATTAGTCCATTTCAGACCCCAAACATACTCGTACAAATGCACTTACATAAATACACTTACATAATTGGTCGCATTCGGAGGTAATCGTTATGCGGGGGTCCACTGGTATGACTAATATAAACTGTAACGGCTTATTTATCTCTCACAATTCATCTAATATGACATAATAAACAATATAATTAACACAGAAAACATGATACATTCACTAGAATGAATAAAATAGGCTCTAATATGGTGACAGAGGCAGCGGCGGAAGCCTCCGCCATTTCCGATCTAACTTTGGCTATAGTATCTTCCATGCTCTTATTGTAAAGAAAATGGAGTATTTGGGGGCTAATTGCAGAAATATTGTATATAAAAACACAATAAATATAAACACTAAAGAATGTAAAGAAATGTTTAAAATGTTTGTGTAAATGTATATGTACTTACACATTTGGGGGCAGAGTGGTGGGGGGTTTTTGGGGGGGGGTTGGGG
>NW_026465753.1:0-13375 GCF_026875155.1 Cherax quadricarinatus
GCTCACCTGTTGGGTTTTTCCCCCCCGTTGGCAGTCAGGGCTGGTTATTCTACTTGGTATTTCTTGGCAGTATCATCGCAGCTAAGTACTCAGGAAGGCATGTTGGACACGCACTGTTTCTGTGGACACATTTTCAAGGTTTTTTCACACACAGGTTTAAGAGTGAGGACTTGTGTAAATTATGAGAGCTTGGTTAAAAATCACTCTTTCAGCTGTTTAGCTTGTTATAACTGCAAGATAAGGGTTCTCAGCAACAGGAAGTGAAGGAACCCGTGTTGTGAGTACAGAATGTGCCCGAGAAATGCATTGCGCAAGCCATGGTGTGATGTACAAGGACCTGGTCTAATGTAACAGTATGATCTTGGGTGACTCCTTCAAGAGCGGAAGCAGTTGTAAATGTGGTTGGCTGTGATGAAAATCTAACAAATTAACATGGCAACCTTATTTATCTTTATTTACTACAAGTACATGTGTATGGTATACAGGCCTAGCTGACATTAATGACATACTACTATATAGAAAGCCCCTTGTTATGCTGAGCATTTCGAGCAAATTAGGTCAGTGTCCCAGGATGCGACCCACACCAATCCATTAACACCCAGGTACCCATTTCACTGATGGGTGAACATAGACAACAGGTGTAAAGAAACACGCCCAGTGTTTCTCACCCTGGCTGGGAATGGAACCCAGACCCAGACCTCGCCGTGTGAAGCGAGAGCTTTTAGCCACCATTGAACTCCTCTGTAGAAATATACAACTATGAGAGTTGTTTTGGACATGCTAGCAAATAATTACGATAAATCACTAGGCTGTGAGATTTATCATATTTGCGTGACTTTAACAACAGTCAGCAGTGGAGTGACTTATGTGTAACGTACTAGCACACGATTATGATAAAATTATTTTTCATTACATAAAAACAGTGGATCGGTGCAGTATGTCTACTGACCCATCAACCAAATCTTCAAATGGGCCACTCAAAACAATATGAAGTTCAATGAGGAGAAATTTCAATTACTCAGATATGAAAAACTTGAAGAAATTAAAATGTATCAGGGTATACCACAAATTCTAACCATACAATAGAGCGGAAAACTAATGCGAAGGACCGGGGAGTGATAATGTCAGAGGATCTCACCTTCAAAGACCACATTTAATGTATCCACCTCATCCGCTAGGAAAATGATAGGATGGATAATGAGAACCTTCAAAACTAGGGATGCCAAGCCCATGATGATTCTCTTCAAATCGCTTGTGCTCTCTAGGCTGGAATACTGCTGTACACTAACGGCCCCCTTCAAGGCATGCGACATTGCAGACCTGGAGAGTGTACAAAGAACTTTCACTGCACACGTAAGCGCGATAAAGCACCTATACTACTGGGAACGGTTGAAGGTACTTGATCTGTATTCCCTCGAACGCAGGCGAGAGAGATACATGATAATATACACTTGGAAGGTCCTGGATGGATTGGTACCAAACCTGCACACGAAAATCACTCCATACGAAAGCAAAAGACTCGGCACGAGTACACTGAGAGACAACAATAAGTGTCCAGGGCCCAAGACTGTTCAACTGCTTCCCAGCGTACATAAGGGGGATTACCGATAGACCCCTGGCTGTCTTCAAGAAAGCACTGGACAGGCACCTAAAGTCAGTACCTGACCAACCGGACTGTTTGTGTACGTCAGTTTCCCAGTTTTCGTTCGGCGAGCAGTAACAACATGGTTGATCAGACCCTGATCCACCATGAGGCCTGGTCTCAGACCGAGCCGCGGGGGCGTTAACCCCCGAAACCCTCTCCAGGTAAACTCCAGGTAAACCCACGCTAGACTTGTCCACTTCACGGAGGCAACCAAAAATTACACAGGAAGTTAGAAAAATTGTCAAAAGAAAAAAAAGGTAACTGAGAAACGTGGATTTTTTAATCTGCTTTATTACATAAATAATAAATGATGTATGCATATTGAGGACATCATGTGAAAATTGTTTCAGCAGTATATGTATGTCAAGTGTTGATAATGGCGCTCAGTGTCCACGCTGTGTCCATTGAATGGCGCACCACACTGAAGGAGACTGAGGGTAACTTATTAAAGTTAGGTTAGGTTAAACTAGGTTAGTTTAGGCCAGGCTGTTCAAGTTAGGTTACGCTAGGTTAGTTTAGGCCAAGCTGATTAAGTTAGGTTAGTTTAGGCTAGGCTGATTAAGTTAGGTTAGTGTAATGTTAGGTGCCCCAACGCTTTTGACAATTGCAGCCTATATGTTGCCTGAAAGACTATAAGATATACCGATAATACTACTGAAACTAAAAACATTATTATTATTATTATTATTATTATTATTATTATTATTATTATTATTATTATTATTATTATTATTATTGTTTGTTGTTGTTGTTATTGTTATTTTTTTTTTTTTTTTTTTTTTTTTATATTTTTATTTAAAAGGACACAGTACAAGATATAAATAAATAAAAGAACACAATTATTAACCGTTTGAAAATACAATGACCACAAGTGTTACATTCATATTGTATTAAAGAATATACCATCACCGAACAAATGAAACGAACAGGATAACACCTGCTCAGAAAATAAACCTACAAATCAGCATACGAAGGATAAAATTATACATTACTTAAACAAAGGCAACCCAACCCTACAATAAAATTAAAAAGACAACCACAAAATACTTCCCGCAAATAGCAGGAAACTCTTAACATAATAAAGAGCGAGAGAGCTCCAGCACCGAACAAAAAAAATTAGCAAAAACCAAAAACTCAAAATTTTTATGTCTGTGTCCACATAAATCAAAGTGCACAGTAAATTTTAAATTTTAACATAAAAAAATTAAAATGATAAGAACATTAATTTAAACATTAGGCAAAACCAAAGCTACAATAAACATTACATTGTACAATCACAATGAAACTCCCCACATAAACACTGGGCAGGAAACACCCTCAAGTAAAAGACATAACATTATATACGCAAGTATCAACCCATACAACTAACAAAATCCTAACATAAGGTATCAAAACTGTCAGTTACAGACATAAAAACCTTATCCCCCTATTTGAAACACTAGTACATCATTGCTGATTTTTTTTTTTTTTTTTTTTTTTTTTTTTTTTTTTTTTTTTTTTATATAAACAGTCTAAAAGATAATATATAAACAAATAATTAGCATATAATTATAATCTCATTCCCTAAAGACTCGCCGCACTTACTTCGTGCCGGCACATACTACCCCCCCCCCCCTTTTCCCTATTATCAATTTTATTATACTGGGCGAAATATCATGGAAAAAAAAATTCCTCATGCACATACAGTAGTCCATAAATTAAAAATATTGACATACAAGTTCGTACATGTTCCATCCTTATTTTTTCCCCAATAACACCTTTGAAAAAAAACCAGTTTACAATCTCACAGAAACCCCATTAAGGCATCTCACAATAAAATTGTCCACTCCAACCTAAAAACCTCACTATTCATTATAATTCATATATCATTACATAACTTTATTAGGTACTTAGAAAAAGGTGTCATTATATGTGATTATAAAATTGACTAACCCAAAAGATCATGATTTCATATATAAACATAGCAGAAAATTTTCCCACAAAGCAACTGTGCAGTTCACAGCACTTCGCAAACATAAGTTATAAAAACGATAAATTTTAACTTGTGTGCTTGTCTTAACATCATTCGCTCTAAACCCGAGATCCCAAGGTTTAGTCATCATGGTTTTTAAAAGGTTATCCTGTATGCATGAACATAACCATAGATTCCAAATCCTCATTCATCTCCCTTCCACTCTATTCATAACCCTCCCACCATCCACACTACAAAGAAGCCTAAACCAACCCACCCTCATGTGTCCCCCGGTAGAGACCAACCCTTGCCCGCCCCCTGGGTTCATGAGGAGAAGGCCCCCCACAGTGAGATTCCGGTAACCCTCCGAAAAACTAACTACCCACCTCCCACCATAACTTGCCTATTCCTACACATAGTTCTATAAAATCTCGCGCTAACGCTTTTATCCTCAACTCCCCTAACCTCCCCTCATCCCCCCAAGATACATGAAAATAATCCGTCAAACATACATTAAGGCTCTACCCACATCACCCGGCACCCCCAGTTACATCCAACATAAGGCCCGTAGGAATGGCCATTGCCCCCCCCCCAAAAGTCTGATAACTCTCAACATCCAAAAACCTCACCCCCTCCAAAGAGGGACAAAAATATACCGCATGAAAAGCCGTTTCGATGTCCCCACAATGCAAGCATGAGTCCTCTCTCACAAGACCCATTTTATATAAAAACATCCCTAAGGCCAATATTCCCATCAGAAAACGATATACTAACTCTCGTACCCTCCTGTTATTCTAAGCAAGCCAAACTTCCTCCATATGTTTTATCCAGTCCATATGTTGGATATACAGCAAGTCCCTGTAAGACACCCTTGCCTACCACGGCACCCACCATTCGTTTGACCTTTAAAACGTGGACAACCTGTTTAACATGTAATAAAACCCTCAACATATCCTCACAATACCGCAAATCCCTTCCGCACCACCATCTTCGGGGCATCCTCCATTACCCTACCTACCCTGACTCCCCTGTTCCCCCCAGTCCGGATATATCTTTGTTTAAATATATAAACCCCTTTACTCTATGACCCAATGACATCAGGCCAAGACCCCACGCCCTCCCCTCCGTCATCACCACGTCCTTGCTCAACCATGCCCTCCCAAACCCCCACACATACCTTAGAACCTTCCTCTGGATTTCTGCAATATCCTCTGCTTTTAAAAGGGGAACACCTCAGCCACTCCCCACACCTTACTGTAAACCAAGAGTTGACCACAAAAAACTCTCTGCTGTAATGTTACTCCCTAGCCCTTAAGGCCACCTAGCCTACCCAAAACCCTGCTCGTAACTAATTCCGAATTTATCTTCCTACTCTCCTGCACTTCCTCCATGTACCATATTCCACAAACCTTAATTCTGTCCACTACTGACCATCCAAAACCCTCCCCCAAGCCCCCTCCCACCCAATCCCCCACCTCAAATAGTCTCGACTTCTTTAAATTTAACTCTCATACCCGTGGCATCCCCAAAAATCTGAATAAATCCCCCAAACTTTCCTTAGATCTTCCTCATGCCTTACCAACACAGTAGTATCATCTACGTACCCCACAATCCCCCCCCCGCCCACCCCCCCTAATCCCATGTTCATTCTCACCTCATCCACCACCCATAAAAGGGTTTCTGTACGCAGGAAAACAATAACTGAGAGAGTGGACAGCCCTGCCTCAAACCTCTCTCCATCAGTATGGTCCCCCAACTTACCATTAACCTGTACCCTAATAACTGCTCCCTCATACAAGGTTTGCACCCATCTCACCACCTCTCCCCCAAACCCAACTTTTCCAAACAAACTTTTAAGAAATCCCTATTCACACAATCATACGCATTAGCCCAATCTAATCCAAGTATTCCCCCTCCGGTGCAGTCCTCAATAAAACCCTTTTTGGGGACTAGCCCCGTCCTCATACTTCTTCCCGGAATGCCAAACGCCCCCCAAATGTACCACTGATCCTAGAACCTTCTTCAGTCTATTGCCCAGAATTTTAGCATAAATTTTATAAATCTGCACAAAATTAAGGATATGCTCTAATAATCATTCAATACTTTCCCCACCCTTTCTTTTTCGGCACCAACACGACGATCCCTTTTTTCTGGGTCTTCCCCCATCCTCCCCACTGCTCCACATATGATTCAAGACTTCCACTAACCCCTACCTAATGCATTCCCAATAAACTCTATAAAAATCATTCGGTAATCCATCAATGCCCGGCGTCTTACCCTGACTCATCCCGTAAACCGCCTCCCCCACCTCCTCCTCACTAATACTACCCTCCAGCATTTCCCGTTCCTCTTTTCCCAAAACAATAGTATTCTGCATAACCCCAAAAAACCTCCTCACTGACAACTTCCTTGTTCCTCCTCCATTTCTCCCAAACCAATAATCAGCCCTAACCACTAATATCATCTGTATCAGTAAGACCTTTACCCACCACATATCCTCCCCCCCCCCTCAGCGACCACTAAAATGCGCTATGGTAGTCACCATCTGCCCTTTCCCTAAATTTTCTCAGGACATAACCTGATGGTCGATCACCCTTTAACACCTCCTCTAATCCTGCCCTAACTCTAATTGCATTAAACCTTTCATTATGCAATCCTTCAATCCTAAATCCTTAAATCATCCACCTCACCTCGCACATCTTTCCCCTTCCCCCCCCGTCATAAAAAAAGCATTTAGCTGTCCCTCCAGGTAGTTTTGCAAACCATATCTCCACCTTGCCTGTTCCTTTCCACTATCCTAAAAAACTCTGCTATTGCTGTCTTTGCCCCCCATCTCCCCCAGTCAAGCAAATCCATCCCACCATCCTACCCTCCCAGCAATGTCTCCACCATTCCTCAAAGGATGAGCCTTCATCCCCCCTCCAGCAGAAGCCTCACATTCAATTTCCAATACCCAGCATATATGCGTACTATACCATCCACCCGCAGATCAGCTATCACCGCCCTGTGATCCGAAAACCGACATCAAAAGCCCTCACTCTCTCCACACCAATCCCCTGCATCACATATATCCTATCTAACCTCGCCCCATAATTCCCACGAATGAACGTGTGCTCCACCCCATACTCCCCCCCCACCCACCACATCTACAACTCCCACATCCCTAACACATCCCTTAGCGCACCTAAAACACATCCTGGCCCCCCTCGGCGTCACATCACCATACCTAATCACACAGTTTTTCCCGTCACCTCCAAGTACAGTTATAGAAGGTAAACCACGCAAATAAAAACATCAAAACATCACGTACAAAATCAAAATTTTGACTCTAACATTGTTACATGCTGGCATATATACACCAATGAAACATACTCCTCCCCACCCCCCAGTGCCCATCTACCCTTAAAAACCCTCCCCCCTCCCCCCTCCCCCCAACCCATGACACGCAATGGGCTGGTCTCCTTTACAGCTACTGCTACCCCCCCCTTTTTAAATTTCAAAGCATTACTGACAAACATTTTATAACCCCTCAAACTCAATTCACTCCCTAACCTATGGTTATGCTCCTGCAAAAAACATACATCCACAATCAACCTTCGTAAAAACCACTCTAACCAAACCCTTTTTAAACCCCAATTTAAGCCCATTGACATTTATTGTGACACACTTTAATTTGCCAGAAGAGGGGCTTACCCCTATGCCGCTGTATCTTACTCACTTCACCTTTTTTCAGTACCTGTACCATTTTTATCCTTTTTTCTAACCTGTCCACCACCCCTCCTTGCCCCCCCCACTGATCTTCCCCGGTACAACACCCCCTCCCCTGCTTGCCTTTCCCCTACCACTACCATGACTTCTTCCCGGGTCTCTGCCCAGGTGTTAAAACCTCATCTAGGTCAAAAGCACCCGCAGTTCTTTTTTCGTGAGCTCTCACTCACACACAAATCTACATCCTGCACGTCCTCCTGATGGACTTCCACCACCACTTCCATGTCCTCTCTGTCATTCCTCGGACCTTCACCTGTCCCTGCTGCTCAACCATCAGCTGCATCTCACTTGACTTCTCAGGACCATCCTCCCCGGCCACCTTCTCTCGAAAAACTCCTGCAGAACCCCTTCCAGCAGCTTCTCCTGGGTAGACTCTTTCCACGTCCCCCCTGTCCCTCAGGCGATGGGGGCCCCTCCCCTGTCACCTCCGGGGGGGTAAACACAGGTACCGACCGTCGATACTTCCCGTTCTACTTCTTCGCTCCATCTACCAATCGTCCCCTGCTTCCCCCCTCTCGCAACTCAGGGATCAACTCACATGGTCTCGCTCCACTGCCAACGTAAACCCGGAGCCCTGGTAGGCTGCTTTCAGGACACTGTTTCTGCCATATGTTCATATGAGCTACAGAGACGACAGGTCTTTCTCTGGGCCCCGGGATAGTGTACAAAGACTTGCGTCCTGGACTCCACCAGCATGACATAGGACGGTATGGGCCTAGCCAACGTCAATTTTGAGGGTATAAGAACCCTCAGGTCTTTCCTTATATGGGCCCCCCTGTCCATACTCCATCGTTGCCGAATGGGCTTTTCCGTAGTTTATGGAATACCTCCTGTATCTACACGCCGTCGCCTCGAAGGGAAAATTTCTCACCTTCACCCCCTGTGTAGTACCTGGGTACGTCATGCAGAACAACCTCCACGCCGATTCAAATGTCACCTTCCTCCCTGGTACTCGTCAACAAGTCTGTCGTAGACGCCGGTATGATTCAGTTTCAGGAAAACTCTGTTCATCCCATTTAAGGCAACACCATAAACTTCCTCGTTGGGGACACCATAGGCGTCCCTGATGATAGCAGGCAGCAATGTATGCATCGTATGTCCAGTAAGTGTGCCACGTATCAGCTGTATACAAACAGTGTTAATCCTCTGTCCCACTCGGTACGCCATTTTGTCTTCTAGTTGCTAAAGGTCACCACCAGAGGGCAGGTGTAGCTACTAGGCGTGCGTCCTCTCTCCCCGGAGGTCGAGAGACGAAAGACGAAAATCACTCCATACGAAAGCAAAAGACTCGGCACGAGTACACTGAGAGACAACAATAAGTGTCCAGGGCCCAAGACTGTTCAACTGCTTCCCAGCGTACATAAGGGGGATTACCGATAGACCCCTGGCTGTCTTCAAGAAAGCACTGGACAGGCACCTAAAGTCAGTACCTGACCAACCGGACTGTTTGTGTACGTCAGTTTCCCAGTTTTCGTTCGGCGAGCAGTAACAACATGGTTGATCAGACCCTGATCCACCATGAGGCCTGGTCTCAGACCGAGCCGCGGGGGGGGTTAACCCCCGAAACCCTCTCCAGGTAAACTCCAGGTAAACCCACGCTAGAAATTGTCCACTTCACGGAGGCAACCAAAAATTACACGGAAGTTAGAAAAATTGTCAAAAAAAAAAAAAGGTAACTGAGAAACGTGGATTTTTAATCTGCTTTATTACATAAATAATAAATGATGTATGCATATTGAGGACATCATGTGAAAATTGTTTCAGCAGTATATTATGTCAAGTGTTGATAATGGCGCTCAGTGTCCACGCTGTGTCCATGAATGGCGCACCACACTGAAGGAGACTGAGGGTAAACTTATTAAAGTTAGGGTTTGGTTAAACTAGGTTAGTTTAGGCCAGGCTGTTCAAGTTAGGTTACGCTAGGTTAGTTTAGGCCAAGCTGATTAAGTTAGGTTAGTTTAGGCTAGGCTGATTAAGTTAGGTTAGTGTAATGTTAGGTGCCCCAACGCTTTTGACAATTGCAGCCTATAACTGACTTAAGAAATCGTAATGACACGATTGCAAATAAACCATACCCCCGGCCGGGATTGAACCCGCGGTCATAGAGTCTCAAAACTCCGCCCGTCGCGCAAACCCACTAGACCAGCTAGCCACAATAAGATTCATCCAACTAGGTATATTTCTACACCATAGGAAGGTTAGCACAGGCACCTCTGTGACCACAAATGCAAGTTTTTACAGACGAATCTCCAGCTAGCGTGGCCGTGACGAACTCTAGCTCAAGTCCCTTCACTCCGTCAACATACTTAAAAACTAATGACACTTTGCAAAAAAAACCATAACCCCCGGCCGGGATTGAACCCGCGGTCATAGAGCCCAAAACCCCACCCGTCGCGCAAACCACTAACCGCTACCACAAAAGATTCATCCAACTAGGTATATTCTAACCAAGGAAGGTTACACAGGCACCCTGTGCCCCAAAAAAATTTTTTTACAGACAAATCCCAGCAGGGGCCGTGACGAACCTACAAAACCCCTTCACTGCCGTCAACATGCTTAAGAAACGTAAGACACGTTTGCAAATAAACCATCCCCCCGGGCCGGGGATTGAACCCGCGGTATAGAGCTCAAAACTCCACCGTCGCGCTAACCACTAGACCAGCTAGCCACAATAGTTTTCATCCAACAGGTATATTTTTTAACACCATAGAAGGTTAGCACAGGCACCTCTGACCACAAATCAATTTTTTACAGACAATCCCCAGCTAGCGTGGCCGTGACAAACTCTACTAAGCCCTTCACTCCCGTAAACATGACTTAAGAACGAAGACACATTGCAAAAAACCATACCCCCGGGCCCGGGGATTGAACCCGGGTCTAGAGTCCAAAACCCCAGCCCGTCGCGCTAACCCTAGACCACTACCCACAAAAAGTCATCCAACTAGTAAATTTCTACACATAAAGGGTTTTAGAAAAAGAAACCTCTGTGCCCAAAAAAATGCAATTTTTTACAGGAATCTCCACTAGCGTGGCCGTGACAACTCTAGCTAAAGCCCCTTTCACTGCGGGGGGCTGGAGTTTTGAACTCTATGACCGCGGTTAAATCCCGGCCGGGGGGAAAATTTTTGTTTGCAGCCTATATTTTTGCCTAAAGACTAAAATATACGAAAAATACACTAAAACTAAAAACATTATTATTAATTTTAAAATTTTTAAATATTTTTAAATATTATTAAAATTATTATTATTATTATTATTGTTGTTTGTTGTTATTGTTATTATGTATACCCAAAAAGGGGACTTTAAGGGCTGCCAGAATATTTTTTTTCCCCTTTCTCGAATTTTTTTGGCACTTTCGCTATAATCGAAAAGCCCATCCGATCACTTCGAATTTTCACTATTTATTTAGGCATCATGGGGCCCAGGGGGCCCAAGGGCCCAGTTTATGGAAAATTTTTTGTGCAGGGGCCCCATGACCAAGTTGTTAAACCCCTTCTCAGCATTCTGAAAAGGCCCAATTCTACAGCCTTTGTGGTGGGAAATCAAACATTTTAGAAAAGTTAGTTAATATTTTTTTTTATGTGTCCCATAACCCCTCCTGGGGCGCCCCGTCAGGAAAAATTGTGATCTAATTCAAAGACGGGGGAAATGAAATTAAGTAGAGGACAGTTTAAACATTTTATTAGTAAAACAGTTTACATTTTTGGACGACTTAAATATTTAACGGCTGATGCGTCTTAGGGCCAGGATTGTGCCTAGCAAGTTTTGTTTAGGCTTGAGAATTTGTTGATGTAAAGTAATAACTGAATCGTTGGAATCCGTGCCATAACAAGAGAATGGCTCTTCTGATCGGGTTCAAATTTCCATCACTGGTGTGGTTTCCTGAACGTGTGGTGACAATTCCCAATCTGCCAGTTTCATATAATAGCGATATTCATTTATATTTAATAATGCCTCTGATCGGTTTAAACTCTCACTGGTGGTTTTAAATCAAAGTTGATGCTCACTTTTAGCTGCGTACATTTCAATTCATTAATTTTATTGGATGAATTATTTCCTGTGTAATAACTAGAGAATGTCTCTTCTGATAGGTTACAAACCATCAACACTTGTGTCTCATAAATTATCTTTGTTTTGATTTTGGGCTGTGTGGGGCCAAGCTACCAGTTTTTTAAAACAATTTTGACAAAATTACATTTTCTTAAAAAATACATTTTTCTCGTAGGATTGCAGAGAATTTGAAATAGAATGTAAATGGGAAAAGAAACACGATAATTGTTTTTATTTTATTTTTTAATTTAATGAGGATAGATGTTTTCCCATTTTCAGGATAATTTGTCTCTCAGAGTTAACAGTTCACGTGACTCAAGAAATCCCGCCGGGATTGAAACCCCCCGGTCGGGCTGGAGTTTTTTAGACTCCATGACCGCGGGTTCAATCCCGGCCGGGGTATGGTTTTTAAAAGTTCAATTTACAAAAACAATTCAGGTTTATTGCAAAAATGATAGATTGTGGAAATAAATGGTATGAAATACCGACACAGTGGAAATATAAACACATATGCTGTATAATGTGAAACGTAGTCAATAAAGGATCACATTATACTGCATATGTGTTTACATTTCCATGATAGATTGTTTATACAGAAATGGGTGACACTTGAGAGTATGTTGAAAACTCATAGTTATGCAGGACATTTCAGGAAAGCTGAAGTCTTACTTAAGACTACCTGGAGTATACATGGAGAGGGCTTCGAGAATCAGGCCTCGTGGTGGATCAGGGTCTGATCAACCAGGCTGTTACTGCTGGCCACAAGCAAACTGATATACGAACCACAGCCCGGCTGGTCAGGTACTGACTTAGGTGCCTTTCCAGTGCCTTCTTGACTACATAATTATAAGAAATAATTAGTTGGGTGATAATATAGTAGACATAGCCCCACTCCACAAAGGGGGCAGTAAAGCAACAGCAAAGAACTACAGACCAATAGCACTAACATCCCATATCATAAAAATCTTTGAAAGGGTCCTAAGAAGCAAGATCACCACCCATCTAGAAACCCATCAGTTACACAACCCAGGGCAACATGGGTTTAGAACAGGTCGCTCCTGTCTGTCTCAACTACTGGATCACTACGACAAGGTCCTAAATGCACTAGAAGACAAAAAGAATGCAGAAAGTAATATATACAGACTTTTCAAAAGCCTTCGACAAGTGGACCATGGCGTAATAAACGCACAAAATGCGCGCTAAAGGAATAACAGGAAAGTCGGTCGAGGATCTATAATTTCCTCACTAACAGAACACAGAGAGTATCGTCAACAGAGTAAAGTCCGAGGCAGCTACGGTGAAAAGCTCTGTTCCACAAGGCACAGTACTAGCTCCCATCTTGTTCCTCATCCTCATATCCGACATAGACAAGGGGTCAGCCCCCAGCACCGTGGTCTTCCTTTGCAGATGAAACCCAATCTGCATGACAGTGTCTTCCATTGCAGACACTGCAAGGCTCCAGGCGGACATCAACCAAATCTTTCAGTGGGCTGCAGAAAACAATATGAAGTTCAACGATGAGAAATTTCAATTACTCAATAGGGAAACATGAGGGAAAATTAAAAACTTCATCAGAGTACAAAACAAATTCTGGCCACGAAATAGAGCGAAACACCAACGTCAAAGACCTGGAGTGATTATGTCCGAGGATCTCACCTTCAAGGACCATAACATTGTATCAATCGCATCTGCTAGAAAAATGACAGGATGGATAAAGAAACCTTCAAA
Source organism: Cherax quadricarinatus (assembly GCF_026875155.1). Taxonomy (NCBI): domain Eukaryota; kingdom Metazoa; phylum Arthropoda; class Malacostraca; order Decapoda; family Parastacidae; genus Cherax; species Cherax quadricarinatus. Next base: position 13,143 of record NW_026465753.1, read on the forward strand.
ACTAGGGAGGCCAAGCCCATGATGACACTCTTCAGTCACTTGTTCTATCTAGGCTGGAATATTGCTGCACTCTAACAGCACCTTTCAAGGCAGGGGAAATTGCCGACCTAGAAAATGTACAGAGAACTTTCACGGCGCACATAACGGAGATAAAACACCTCAAAATTTTGGAAACGCTTGAGGCAAACTATTCCTGGAAAAACCCAAAAAACATGAAAAAACACCCAAAACCA
>NW_026465754.1:0-2500 GCF_026875155.1 Cherax quadricarinatus
TGAAGAAAAATTTGGGTTAAGAGTGAAAATGTTTCCCTATGTTGTATATGTGTGGGGGTAAAGTTCGACATGATTCAGCCTGTGTGCGCGGTCATCGCGTGACGTCACTACTATGTCCCCTTATTAACTTTAATGAACTAAAAGGGTCGACAAGATTCAACCTGTGTGCGCGTGACGTCACTGACCGCCGAGTAAACACCCTTCTTAGTTCATTTGACTTGTTTAGACCTGTAGTAAGCATGCTTACCCCCAGAGGGGGGATTCCAAAAACTTGATCCGAGGAGATGGAGAATTTCGAAAACCCCATAGGGGGGAATCCAAAAAACTTGGAAATATTGAGAAATTTTGGGATGGGGGTGAAAGTGAGAGGGGGAACCTCAAAAATTTGATCCGAGGAGCTCATAAGAAATTCAAAACTTGTATTATCGAGAAAAATTTGAGGTGGGGGTTGGGGGTGGAAGGAGGGACAATCCAAAAAACCTTGATCCAAGGAGATGGAGTCATGGTATTATCGAGAAAATTTGGGGTGAAAGGAGGGGTACCCAAAAATTTGATCCAAGGAATTGGAGAAATTCAAAACCCTTGATCCAAGGAGATGGAGACTTTGATTTCGAGAAATTTTTTGGGGATGCGGGGTGAAAGTGGGAGGGGGAACCGAGGAATTGGAGACTTTGATTTCGAGAAATTTTTGGGGTTGGGGGTGAAAGTGGGAGGGGGCAATCCAAGGAGATCATAAGAATTTCGAAACCCCCATAGGGGGGAATCCAAAAACTTGATCCGGGGAGATGGAGACTTTGATTTCGAGAAATTTTGGGATGGGGGTGAAAGTGAGAGGGGGAACCTCAAAAATTTGATCCGAGGAGATGGAGAGCACAAGAAAATGAAATTCAAAAAAAATTCGAAAAAATCGGAAAAAAATTCGAGGCGCGGGGGCGATCCGGACGACGCTGCAGAAGGCGCAGCAGAAGGTGCGGGCGGGGGTCGCGAAGGGCGCGGGCGGGCGCGCGGGCGGGCGCGACGGGGGGTCGCGAAGGGGGTCGTGGGCGGGGGGTCGTGGGCGGGGGGGGTCAAGGGTGAGGTAGTCTCGAGGGCGAGGTCAAGGTCAAACCGTAAGTAACACCTAGGTGTGAAAAGGAGACCCTCCAGCTGCTGGCCCTAGACCGGACACCTCACTCAGTGGAAGGTCCCTAAACCGGATACCTAGCTCAGTGGAAGGCCTTTTCCGGAATACCTCGCTCAGTGGAAAAATCCACTACTTATATAATATATATATATATATTATATATAAATATATATATATATATATATATATATATATATATATATATATATATATATATATATATGGTTAATAATTTCATTTGAAAATATTAGCTCATCAAACTAATGAGATTACAGTATACAATATTCAGAAAATAGTAATTAAGAATCAGTATTTTTAACAGACATTTGCTTCCAGAGAGCCAGCAAACCTAACGCAAGGGAAGCTATTAACATTCGGAGTAACTACGGGTTGTACAACAAGGTGGTAGTGGAGGAGCTGGCAGGGACTGGAGTGATCATCTGGGACAGCACCCTGCCTCTCTCCCGTGCCTACACTGTCTACTGTGAGACCTACCCCAGGAACACCCCTCCACATAACCACTGGAAGTGCAGAGACACTGACCATGTTGGGTACATTCTCGTCGATCAATATGCTGACATGATCATCAATGACTATTGTAATAAATACTTAAATCTAGCTAAAAACTTCTGTATTTAACTTATGTGACATTAGTGACCGAGTGTTCTAGAGCACCGTTAATGTTACGTCCAGTTGAAGTGGTGTGTAAATACTATGGGTTCGAATCCTCACATTGCCTGAGATAAAAATGTTTATTCATATTTTTCTCGTCTCTGTGAAGTCAATGCATGTGAATGTGTGTAAATTATATAACCAGAATGAACATGGACTTGAACAATAGTTTATGCATATATCATAAAAGTTACAGAAAGATCATTTTACAATCAGCACTTTTGTGAAATAATTGTACCAGTCTCCACCAGCTGTGATGCTACTATGTTTCCTTACACCGGTTGTCCATGTTCACCCATCACTAGATATAGGTACCTGGTGTTAGTCTACTGGTGTGGGTCGCATCCCGGGACACAATTGACATAATTTGCCCAAAATGCTCTGCATAGCAAATATTTCTATATAGTAGTATGTCATTGATGTCAGCCATGCCTGTATACCTTGTATATGTAATTGAAGAAATGAAGATATTATATTATCCATGTATGCCTGGTCATGGAAAGGGCCGCGGGGGCGTTGGTCCCCGGAATAACCTCAAGGTAACCTCCAGGTAACAGGCCATGGTGAACCATTCAGCTATAGACAAAAATGAATGATACAAAGGTGGTTGAATGATGCTGAAGAGTCCAAAAGCAACTTGAGAAAGTTCAAGAGCTGGAACTCGAAAAAGACAGACAGACACACACACACATTTGTAAAGAAATA
>NW_026465754.1:10000-14161 GCF_026875155.1 Cherax quadricarinatus
CAGGTCATGTGCCATTTGTAATTATTTGACGAGTTACCTTGATTGATTACACTATGTAACACATTTTTTGTTCCAGACAAGTAAGTGCTATTTTCCAACTCCTTTTATTGCATAACAATTGAAAATGCCCATTATTCCTTTTAATCTTTGTTTTATGGCTTTCAGAATGAATTTTTGAAAACTGTTGCTAAATTTTAATATTTTTGCTAGTTTTGGATATAAAACAAAAAACTTATAATGAAATAAATAATATTTACATAAAATAAATTTTACACAAATTTGATTTTAAACTTTCTGAAACATATTTATCAAATTTAAAATGAGCAGTTTTTTCTAGATTTGCGAACATGCAACAAATCACTTTCCTGTTTAAGCCCCAAATGTAGTCTCCCATCATGTTTCATTATAAGATCCCTGATATCTGTGTTCAAAGTCCATTATATCTTGGTGGAAGTGCTCCCCTTGCTCCTCTGAGTATGCTCCCATATTCTCCTTGAAATTGTCAAGATGAGCATCAAGGATATGGACCTTAAGGGGCATCATATAGCCCATCTGACCATAGCTTTTCTCCAAGGTCTCAACAAGTTCCACATACTGTCAGCCTTGTTGATGCCCAGAAAGCCCTGCGCTACAGGCTTCTTTTTCCTTCTCTCTGAGCTTCTTTGGAAATTGAGCATTCCATGATTTTCCTGACTTGTGGTCCAGTGAAGATGCCAGCCTTCACCTTTGCCTCTGATATTTTGGGAATGAAGTCTTGAAGACACTTGAAGACGGCAGACACTTTGTCAAGAGTTGTAACAAACTGTTTCATTAGCCCTAGTCTGATGTGTAATGGAGGGAACAGAACCTTTTGAGGATCCACTAATGGCTTATGTTTGATATTATGTCCTACTGAGAACTCAATCTTTTGAGGGCAGTGCTTCCTCTGGTAATGTGCTGCACTGTCTCTACTATCCCAATGGCAGAGATAACAGGGAAGCTTGGTAAAACCTCCTTGGAGTCCCATCAAAAATACCACCATTTTGAAGTCTCCAGTAACCTCCCAACAATACTTATCATAGTTCAAAGCTTCCAGTAGAAGTATGAGACTGTTGTAGTCCTCCTAAAGATGCACTGAATGAGCCAAGGGAAGAGATGGATACGTGTTCCCAATGTGCTTCTGAAAGAGCTGTCAATGAAGAATCTTCACTCAACTGGGTTGTATGCAATTCCAATTGCATCAAACAGGCCTGATACATCATTACAGTAGCACAAATTGTCTTCATTATTTAAGAAGCTTCAGAAATGTTGGTGACATTTTCTTTAGCTTGTCACTTGCACACTTTCATCCACCAAGTCCCACTCCTTGAACTTTGAAGTCAAAAGTCCAGCATTTGACTTTGTCAAACCTAGATCTTTGATAAGGTTATTAAGGTCTGTTAGATTGGGTAGTAAGGATTAGTAATTGTCAAAGCGGCAGTAGGGCTTCCACGGCAGAGTGGCTTCTCAAAGGGTGCTGCCTTTTCACACCTAGGTGTGAAATTTTGCACCTATCTGATAATGACCCTTCCAGTCTCATGCAGCGCGCCCACCCGCTCCCACCCGAACCCGCGCCCTCCTGCACCCACTCGCGCCTGCACCCTCCCGCGCCCACCCGCGCCTGCGTCTTCTGCAGCGCCCGCCAGATCGCTCCCGCTCCCCGAATTTTTTGCGATTTTTCTCGATTTTTTTTTTTTAATTTCTTGTGCTCGCCATTTCCTTGGATCAAGTTTTTGGGTTTCCCCCTATGGGTACCCCTCCCACTTCCATCTCCCCATACCCTCTATGTCCAAGTATTTCTCCTCCACCTCCTTGGATCAACAAATCTCTCTCTCCCGCACATCATCACCATCTATGTCCAAATATTCCTGCTCCATCTCCTTGGATCAAAACCTCCCTCTCCATTTCCCCCAAATATTTTCGAATTTTCTTGTATTCTCCAAATCCTCGGATCAACACCTCACACCTCCCACCATCCACTTCTACCCTCTATGTCCAAATATTCCTGCTCTACTTCCTTGGATCAACTTTTTCTCGATATTAATGATACAAAGATTTGAGCTACTCCCTATCTCCTTGGATCAACACCTCCATCTCCCCCAACACCTCCCACCACCCACTTCCGCCCTCTATGTCCAAATATTCCTGCTCTACTTCCTTGGATCAAGACCTCCCTCTCCATCCCACCCCCATCCCAAAATCCCTGGATGACCTCACACACACAAGCCAACAGGCAGAATCAGGTCTGTCACCATTAACCTTTTTTCTGGGCTCCCAGGTTCCACAACAACACCCACATCCCACAACCCACAACTATAACCTTTTTTTCGGCATCTCTAGCTCAACAACAATACCCACAAACCCACATCATTTTCCATTTTATTTCACAATTTTTCCCCTTTTGTTACAATTTTTTTTCATAAAAGACACTAATACACATTTTCACTCTTAACCAGGATAACCCAAATAATTCCTCATTTTCGTTAATACCCACAACAATCCACAATTTTTTACATAATACAACAAAAGATTCACTTGTCTGTCTCCTCAAGTCTAGACATCTGCACAAATATGCCTAGCGAGAACTGCTTGACGAGTTTTATCTGATTTCCCTTCAGATTAAAATCTCAGGTCAGACCCACCAAGTAACCTTCTCTGAACACCAACACTCAGTTCTACCATAGAGAGAATTTAAGCCTAGATATGCTATTCACACAGTACCTTTAATTTCAGTAAAATTCCCATATTTCATTAAAATTCAAATACAATCCTCTTCTAACCCCTTCTCTCCACCCCCCCCCCCAAACCTTACCTCCTCTGTGAAGGCTTACTCAGCCCTGTAACAACTTCAGTCAGTATTACTCAGGCTGGCTCCTCCTCAGGAAAATTAGTGAATAGAAAAAGAAATAATAACAGACAAACTTAAACACTTTATTATATAGAAAGTATAAAATGTAAAACACTTAAATATGAAATATTAATCCTACATTAAAGAAAATGAAAAATGAAAAATATAAATGATAACTGAATTCAATGCTAATTTAATTGGGTGTCTGGTGTTGGTGACACTGCTTGTTGAAATCGTAGCCGTTGCTGATGATGGGGGGGGGGGGTCGCAGGTGTTGGTGACCACCACTGGCTAGTTGTTCACAGTATACCAGTGAGTATTCTATCCCGAAGACAGGAAAGCAGATTCTTTACCGCTGCAATGCTGTGGAGTTACGTCCTGCAATTTCATACAGGTGCACAGGTACTTCAATACAACCTGGAGAAGTCTCTGGACATTAGTTCTTCTCCTGTTCTGCTCGTTGATTGCCAGGTGACCCTCTCTGACATCCAAGCTGGAAAGATAGACAGGTTACCCACTGTTTAAATAATCACTCTCCATGGTAAGTCTGATACTTAAAAGATGTGGTGATTATTACAACAGTCAATACAGAGCAAGGCTGAAAAGATTAAGTTTATCATTGATCAAAAGTGAAGCTTTCAACCAATAAATCCACTAGAATACAAGGCAGGCAGGTACTTACAGTAGAGTTGGGAGCTGTGAGTCTAGTGATTTACTGTTTAACCAGAGCCCCACACGTCACCTTTCGGGGGGGGGGGGGGAAGAGGGAGGGAAAGGGGTATCGGGAGCTAGACTGACCCTACCTTAACAAGCAGCCGGCAGTCAAACTATCACTTTCAGGGAGGGGGAGAAAAGGCGGGAAAAACGGGAGCTTGACTTACCCTACCTTAACTAGTAGCCAGCAGACAAACTATCAATTTAGGGGTTGGGGGAGAAAAGGCGGGAATATCGGGAGCTAGACTGACCCTACCTTAACGAGTAGCCGGCAATGAAACTATTGTTAATATATATATATATATATATATATTACCTCTCTACTCTTATCTATTGAACTTTTCCCTCACACTCCCCCATACCAAGACTTATAGTCAAGGAGTATAAGAAGAATAGGCAGGAAAAACTTTTAACATATGGAGTCGCGTAAGGCAACAAATCTTCTACTGACTGTCACGACTTAACCAGTCAGAGAAATAGTTGGATGAACCATTGATATACACAATATGGAACTTAAAAGCCTGGAGTGCCAATGTCCACCAAAGAGGGGGGACTGTGGTTCCCTTAAAAGTTTCTAGGGA
>NW_026465755.1:0-13558 GCF_026875155.1 Cherax quadricarinatus
ATTTAAATTTGTACTCTGACTTTGTTGATTTAAGTACATTAAAATTTTCAGACGTGTTGGCAAGTAGCCAAATATCTCGGTGTGACGTATAACAGGAATTACACCGCAGAAACTGTCAGAGCATTAATTAAAGATATATTGTTTCCTGCTCATACAGAGATGTCTGATTATGATTCAGATTCAGAAAGTCTAGTGTCACAATTAGGAAGTATGGCTCTATTTGAAGTTGAAGAAAGAGCAACTAGAGCAGAAGTGAGCCTCGTGTCTGAGCCTAGTGTAGCTCAGTTCTCGCTCACACCTTCCCGCCTCACTGACACTATAGTACAGAGTGTAGCTGGTAGTATGACACAGCCTAATACTAGTACAGTGTATGATACACCTGTATCTACTTATCCTAGACCAGATCTAGACTCTCTAGAGACGGCTGGACCAAGTGTCCGACCTAAGGACCGTCCAGACCATGTTAATTTCCCTACTCCTCCATTACCCACTGGTCCTATCTCTCAGGAACAGTTTGAGAGGTTGGAACGCCTCATTATGTTGCAGACTGCACAAATTGAGGCACAGAGGAGATTGAACGAAGAAAATTTCCAAAGAGAAACCTATTTTGTTTCCTCTCAGTGCAATTACTAGAGCTATGTCAAAGATTCAACAACCATCCTTGTCTCCTGTTGAGTTAGTGGATGACAATGATTTGGGGTTGAATATGTTGTTTAGTGACGCTCTGTGCCCAGGATCATTAACACTGACTCCCCCCGTTCATCAACCTAGTCAGGACACAACTGACGTTAAATTTCTAACTCATGATGATTTAATCAAGGATCAGTTTGTTGATCAGTCACTGGAAAGACTGAGAGATATAGCAGTTACTGAGAGTGAAGCAAAGGATCTCGATAATTGTTACTATTATAGTAACGGTGTACTGATGGAGAAAAATACATGTAAGTTGTCAGCTGATAGTGTTTCCATCACAGTCAAGCATCTCGTTGTGTTACCAGTTACATTTCGTGAACAAGCCATTGATTTTGCTCACAATAGTCCCATAGGAGGACATTTGGGTGTCAAGAAACACTCGGTAAACTGGCAAAACATTTTACTTGGCCAAAGATGAAGGAAACAGTAGCTGATCATGTGCGACGTTGCCACGTGTGTCAAGTGACAGGCAAGCCAGCACACACACCTCCACCTGCGCCTCTCATTCCTATCACCGTGCATGGTGAACCATTCTCACGTCTTATTATTGATTGTGTTGGTCCTTTGCCTAGAACCAAACTAGGAAACCAATACTTATTTACTATTATGGACGCTGCAACACGCTATCCCGAAGCTATTCCTATGAGAAAAATTAATGCTCGTGCTATTGTGAGAGCGCTGATGAAATTTTTCTCCCAGGTTGGATTGCCACGAGAGATACAATCAGATCAGGGATCTAATTTCACTTCTAAGATCTTTCGAGAAGCATTATCCCACCTAGGAATAAAGTCTGTACTTTCAACCAGTTATCATCCACAGTCACAAGGTGCTCTAGAGAGATTTCATCAGACACTGAAGTCCATGATGAGAGCTTATTGTGAACATTTTTTCTAGAGACTGGGATGAGGGTATACCTTTTCTTCTGTTCGCTATGAGAGAAAGTGAGCAAGAAAGTCTCGGATTTAGTCCGTTTGAATTAATATTCGGACACCAAGTGCGTGGTCCTCTCGCAGTGTTAAAAGACGTGTGGACAGGAAAATCAAATCCATCATTGAGTACTTCACCTTCATTAATGCAGCAACATTTGACAGCCGCTAGAGAGCTAGCTTCGAAAAACCTAGTTTCAGCCCAAGCTAGAAATGAAGCAACATTATGACAAGCGTGCTGTCTCTCGTTCTTTTAAAGCTGGAGATAAGGTGATGGCTCGGAAATTAGTACCAGGTCATGCTCTACAAGCCAGGTATGATGGTCCCCTGGAAGTAGTGAAAAAGCTTAGCGACGTAAATTATTTGGTACGTACGCCTGGGAAAAGAAATCTAATCATGTGTACCATGTTAACCAGCTCAAGGCATACTACGCTAGTCCTCTACCTACTACTTCTATTCTTCCTAGGACAGAGGAAGAAAACGTCAGTCTACCTGACATCTCTAGAGGTATAGAGGTGCGTTTAGAAAATTCTGTGACTCTACAGTCACTAGACGATTTTCTTAGTAACCTTGGGATTGATAAAGCTGGTGATGTTAAAAACATGATTTTGCATTTCCCTGAATTGTTCGGTGATGTTCCTAAACGTTGTACTCTGGGTGTACATGACGTTGATGTACAGGGAGCATCACCCATTAAGCAATCACCATATAGAATGAGTCCAACGAAGCATAAAGCATTGAGAGAAGAGGTTGATTTTCTGTTATCTCACGGACTTATTGAACGCAGTAAAAGTCCATGGGCATCTCCCTGTATTTTAGTGCCTAAACCTGACGGTAGTTTCAGGATGTGCACTGATTACAGGAAAGTGAACTCTGTCACCTTGCCTGATGGTTATCCTCTACCTCGCATTGACGACCTTATTGATCGTGTGTCAGGAGCCCAGTTTGTCAGCCGTTTAGATCTCTTACGAGGCTATTATCAAGTCCCGCTTACTGAACGTGCTCAAGAATATCTGCTTTTACTGTTCAAGATGGATTGTTTAACTACCTCGTCACCCCCCTTCGGCCTATGTAACGCGGCTTCTTCATTCCAGCGTATAATGAACGAGTTGACCCACACTTAGAAGGAGTAGAAGCCTACCTTGACGACTTAGTGGTGTACAGTGACGAGTGGGAACAGCACTTGACGCGTCTCAGAGCATTTATTTGAGAGACTGGCGCACTACAACTTCACTGTTAACTTAGCTAAATGTAGTTTTGGTCAAGCCAAGATTACCTATCTAGGTTTTTGTATCGGCCAAGGTGAGGTTGCTCCTATTGAGGCTAAGTTCGTGCAATTTCTGAATTTCCAGTGCCACAGGATAGTAAGGGAGTACAGAGATTCCTGGTATGCAGGATATTAATCGCAGGTTCGTGTCCAAACTTTTCTCAGATTGCAGCTCCTCTTACTGAGCTTACTAGTAGCAAAGTTAAGTTCACCTGGACTAGAGATTGTTCAGACTCGTTCAAAAGGTTGAAACGTTTGCTATCCTCTGCTCCTGTGTTGAAGAGTCCTAATTTCAATCTTCCCTTCTTTTTACATATAGATGCGAGTGGTTATGCAGTGGGTGCTGTGCTGCTCCAACAGTCAACATCCACTGACATTCTCCATCCTATATGTTACTATTCATCTAAGCTTAAACGACACCAGAAAAATTATGCCACTATTGAGAAAGAGGCTCTAGCTCTTGTGGTGTCCTTAGAACATTTTGACGTGTATTTGGGCACTTCCCCATTTAAAATTAACGTTTTTTCTGACCACAATCCACTCACTTATATAAATACTATGAAGAGTAAAAATGCTAGGATCATGAGGTGGGCTCTCAGAATCCAACCTTACTCTATTAGTATAAAACACATAAGTGGTCATTGTAATGTAATTGCTGACGCTCTGTCTCGTCCTTAATAATTATCAGTTACATTAAATTAACGTAATTTTATGCCCAAATACTTTTTGTTACTTGCTATGTCAAATTCAGTAAAGTAACTTAATCCCTCCAGCCCATATTAACTATATATACTCATGTCATGTCTAATTATTATATTTATATATTCACAGTAATGTTGTGTGAGGAGGAGACAAGCTGAGTGTTGAGTGAGTAGTGTCGTGTGGGCGAGGTACTGCGTGACGCAACACTGTCCTGTCGCAGACCCCCCCCCTCACTACACACCTTAAGCTGTTTCATACTCAGATGTTCATACTGCCTCGCATTCCACAACCACTACTTAAGAGTGGAATGCAGTCTCCTCTACTATGATCTAGCCTCAACGTGCCCTCCTTGTCAGCGCTATCCTGTCTCTACACTGATGTACATAACCACGAGTATGAAGATATACGATACTGTGTACTGCCCTAGTACCTAGGGGCATATCCTAGTCACGGACGCTGTGAAATTGTAGAGGTGTTTGGCACAAGAGAGACTAATATTTATTTTGATAATAATATTGATATGAGTAACCAGAAATAATGTGAAAGACAATGCAACTCCTAGTGCGACCCTCTGTCTTGTTGGGGGGGGTGTTGCAACCCCTGAATGGGTTACAATGATTATGTATATATATAATGTATATTATCTTTTCATTTAATTTTATATTGCTTATATTTGCGATAATAGCTAAATCGTAAATGTATGACTTTATATTATTATTTGACTTTTATATTGTTATTTAGCTTATGTTGTTAGGATGTATATAAAATGTGCTCAGTTAGGCTTGAATGTCAAACTACTGTAATTATCGCTTGTCGCTCGTTATACTGCCGGCTTCTGAGCTGCAGTTGTCCACGTAGCTATCACGTGATCGAGGGGGGGGTGTCCTCACCTCTCGTGAAATTGTCAGTCTGCTCGAGACTCGCTTGCTGGTTGGACAGATTGTCTGTCTCATTATTCTTGTTAGTTCTGTAGAACTCTGTTCTCAGAACATTGTAAAGACTTAGTGATTTTCGACGTTGTACTGAGTTGTGTGTCACTTAGACACTCTGAACATCTCAGGTCCTTAGCTATAGCTTCTGACCTAATTTTGTACTGGTTCCTGTGTATTGTCACAGTCACAGTTTTACCTATGCTGAACAAAGATTCAGTATTATGGGAGTTTTGTAACTTTCGTGGAGGATCTGCTGTTTGGGCCCTACTTAGTGTCGTTATATTATTTTTCCCGTTCCCAATTCTGTGTTGCGTCGCTTGATATTGTATTGCTATTGGGCTTAGCTTCTTTTTGTTCAAGCAGACTGTGGGGTTCCAGTCGGTCAAAAGTTATTTATTTGGACTTTGTCATCCTTGTTAAGTCAAATTCGAGTCTTGAGACTAGCTAACTACTTAAGAGCACTTACAAGCATACCTCCTTACTTGAAAAATTTGTAATATCTTATTAAATGTTAATGTACCTGACGGACTTAAGAATTATAAATGTGATATGTGCTTTTAGCACAATAAATTGAACTCGAGAATTATTTTATTTTGATTGCGTGATTTTAAATTTTCTTTGAAAAAAACCTTAGACAACTTATAACTTAATAAAATTTTTTAAATTTAATTTCTTAGTAGTAGCCTACCCGTTGTTCCCAAAAACCTATTGAAACCCTACTTAATTTTAATGGATAATTGGACAAAGGGTACGTACTTTTTGAAAACCAGTAACAGGCTGGGGCTAGAAGGGCAGTCCTTTTATATTCACTGGAGATCCTAAGCTTTTTAAAAAACGTTTTTTGTAACATGACATTTCCCCAGGGCCGTGCGCACTCTCACTCTCCGCATATAATAATTCCTTTCTACCTCTGTAGTTAGAAGTATCAAGGTCCCAGGACCGAACGTTTTTTAATATATTGTTTAGTGTTTTCTTACGTGTCTTTCTAAACCAAAGTTACCTGCACAGTCTGGGAAGAGGAACTCCTTAGTGTTATTCATCGCTGCCGCCAGGTGGAGTGAGGTTTTCGGCACCCTCTGCTTCTTAGCGAGCTAAAACCTTAGTTCAGCAACAACCATTGATAGGAGGACGTGCGCCTCATTGGGATTCAACATGGCGGAAATACAGTACGGAGAGTGAAAAACATCGCATAGAGCGGTTCTGGGTACGTTAAGTGGAGATACGATAACGCCTTCCCCCTAACATCATCAGGGATACAATGGTATTCCCAACGAGGAATTGTATGGCTCGCCCTTAATGGTTTAACAAAATCTTTGTAAATTTCTACGAGCATTCTAACAAAATTGTCGAGCTTACCAGGAACAACGCATGATGTGAATTCAACGAGGGAGTTGTGTTACATGACGCCCCTTAAGTACTTCACTGGGTGAAGGTACGGAATGTACCCTTCGAGGCTACGGTTTTTGGCCTGCAGGAGTATTTTCGAAGTTAGGGGACGTGCTTCCCAACAATGGGGGTGGGGGAGGTCCATATGAAGGAATCCCGGGAAGGGTTCTTACCCTTAAAATGACCTTAAAAAGGGCCCTTTAAACCATCCTATGTTACGATATGGGTTTGTAAAAACACAGGTTTAGGGTTTACTATGCGGGCAAAGGAAAACTGTCGTCTATGTAGCTCTTATGAGCACATGGCACCCCAGTGTCCTAGGAGGGGGCTTCTCAAATTTCGACACCCCAAATTTGTGATTAAAATCGGTAATTTGGTGCCTGGCTCTGATGCCTCGGGAGGCCGGAGGAATGACCTCGGAGCGAAGGGGTCGCCCGGGGGTGGCGGCGGCGGAGACATGTGCACTTCCCAGGGGGTGGGGGGATTTGAAGGGACATTGGGGAGACTTTCGTCCGGGAAAGTTTCCCCCAGGAGGGTTTTTGGCAATGTGATCAAGGTTTTTTTGGGGTGGGGAAAACCCCTGTAAAAAAGGGTGTTCTCAGTTTGTGAACTGAACTTTGGGGGACAACAATTGTTGAGGAAGACTTGGTAAGAGGGGGGCGGGGAGTGTGGTGGCGTGGAGGTACACCGGGGAGGAATTGTCTGAGGGTGTATGTGTGTATGTGATTTTTCTGGAAACGAACTGGGCATCAAAAGATAGATGAGGTCTTTACCCCAGGGCAGGGGCCCGGGGAAGAAGTATGGGCAGCGGTTGTGGAGCCGGGGACACTAGGGGTGGGGTTTGGCCTGAGTTGAAAATTTGGGAAAAGGGAGGGGGAATGTTTTCACAGAAAATGAGGGGCAAAGGAACACGAAATTTTGAAAAGGCAGTGGGTAAATCCAGAGGCATAGGGGAAACCGCCCCCTTCGAAATTTTTCAGATGGTCACGTTTAAATGTTAAGGACTTAAGATGGGTCAAGAAATTTTGGTTGGAGGGGGTTTTTTAAGGGGGGGTTTTGTGTTACATATGCTTTTTTGCAAGAGAAAAATAAGGGCGGGTAGTGTTTTGGGGGTGAAAGGATATCGGATGTATGTAACCATGGTTTGAAATTTGAAAGGGGGGGTAGAGTTGGGGAAAAGGAGACCAGCCCCTTGCGTGTCAGGGTTGGGAAGAGGGGGGGGGGAGGATCGTGGGGGTGGATGGCGTCTGGGGTGAGGTGAGTTAGTTTCGGGGGAGTTTACATCCAGAAACTATAAATCAGGGTAAAAGTAATTTTGTCAGAAGGGGTATTGCTTTTCACTTGAGAGGTTGCCTGCAATAAAGTAATAGAGGTGTTGGAATTGTGTGATTAGGATTTGGTGATGCGAACCGAGAGGGGGGGGGTTGTGTGCTGAGTGTCTGAGGGATGTTTTGCGAGATTTTGGGGGTTGTTGATGTGGTGGGGAGGGGGGGTTCCCTAGTGGAGCATAGTTCGTCTTTAGGGGATATGAGGCGATTAAAAATTTTTATATTAAGCAGGGTATAGATGTTGTGGGTGCAAACCTTCGATGGGGGGTTTCTGATCACAGAGGGGTAATAGCAGATTTGATGTGGGATGGAGTGGTGCGATTTTTCGGGGGTACGGGAAAATTTAAATGTAGGCTTCTAAGGAGGAGGGGAGGGGCCTTTTTTCATATTGGTGGTTGCCTTTTTGGGGGCTGGGAACAGGGAGATGATCTTTTAATTTGGTGGGAAATGGGGGCAAAACCGGAATGCGAATTTTTTAAGGCTGGGGGCGAGAGGGGGCGGGGTGGCTTTTGGGTTGAAAAATTATCTGGAGGGACAGTTAAAGATTGTTATGTTGGGGGAGGTGGTAGGGGGATAATGGACAGACTGCGGAGTAAATAGCTGAATTACACAATAAATTTTGATGCAATTATTTTTAGGGGGGGGTTTTGGGGATTTTTGGGGGGGTGATAAACGTCTGGATGTTTTACGTAAATTTCGGGCCCGACAGAGTGTAACCACCATTCTACAATTGGAGACAACCCCTGGGGGGGGAGGGTACCCAGGGGGTCGAGTCCTTCCCAAAATTAGGGAAAGTATGAGTCTCTATGCTGAATTTGGGTTTTAGAGAGAAATGGAGTTGGAGGGGGGGGGGGTTTCCTGGGAGGGTTTTTTTTTAAAGGGGGGGTTCCATAGCTTTTTAAGTGAGAGGATAGAGGGGGGTTGGGTTGGTAAAGTGAGGTTGGGGGGAAGAGGCAGTTTTCGGGAGAGTACCCGGGAAAACACCGGGATAGACGGTATACCCAAATGATTTTTATAGAGCAATTGGGGTGTATTAGGGATGTTTGTTAGGTATTGGACCATATGTTACAGTGGGAATTGGGCATATCGCAAAGTACGGGTGTCATAGTTTTTGGGGCCCAAAAAAGGGGGGGGTAGAGAGTTGAAAGGGTTACCCCCTGCAAAATCTTTGATGGCGCTGATTACAAGGTTTTTGGGGGAAAAATTTTGGTATAACTAAGAAGGTCAGGGGTCGGTGATACATGGGGGGACAGTTTTGGGATCCCGGGGGGGGGGTATGCGGGTAGGTCATGGTCTTTCGGGATTTCCTTGAGGGTAAATAAGGGAGGTTTCTAGGTTGGATTTGGGAGAAAACTTTTGATTTGTGGTAGGGAATTTTTTATTGAGAGTATGGTGAGAATGGGGGTTTTTTGGGGGAGGGTGGGTTGGGTGGGGAGGACTTTGTTGAGAAAGCATCAATGGAGTACGGTAAATGGGGGGTTGGGTATTCAGTAAGCTGGGAAGGGGTTTAAGGCAGGGGGGCCACTCTCCCCCAAATACTCTTTTCATGATGCGAACCCTTTCTTGTTTCTGGTTGAGGGGGATGGGAAGGTTTGGGGGGGAGTGGGGGATATTGTGGGAATTTTTTTTTGTAGATGATACAAATGTTTTTCTTGAGATTGAAGATTTAAGAAAAGTGGGAAGGGTAATTTAATTTTTGGGGGGCTACTGGGATGGAGTTAATAAGGGAGAAAAAGGTTGTTGGAGGGAGGCGCTTGGGTAGGGGGGACCTTGGGGGGGGAGTTTGGTTGGGTAAAATGTGTAGGCTAAAAATTTGTGGGATTTTGTTTTTGGGGATGCAAGGAGAGCAGGGGGGTTTAAATTGAAAGGTAATGGACAAGCTTTTTATAGGCTGAGGGGTCTAAGGGCGGGGGTGAACCTTGCATCAAAGGGTTTGGGGGTAAATACGGGGATTTATAGTAAGGGGTTGGGGGTGGCGGAAAATTTTCCCCTTAAAAGTCAGGGTTTATGGAAATGCAAAGAAGGGTCTTAAGGGAGGGGGGGGTTTGGAGGGCGTGGTTGGGCAAAAATGTTGTAATGACTGCGGGAAGGCAGGGAGGACTGGGATTTTATTGCATTAGGGGCTAGGTGAAGGCGCTATTTGTGAAGCAGAGGTATTTCGGGGAGCGGGGGAAAGGGGTCTTGGTGGGGGGGGTGATGGGGGATATCCCAAATGGGGGGGTGGCGGGTTAGGGAGTGTGAAACATGTTGCGGTTTATGTTAAAAAGGGATGCAATTTAAAAAAAATCAAGGGAAAAAGGTTTGGGGGTGGGGGCCGTCGTCGGAAATTAAACAAGGGATGGCAGTTATCCCCAATGATTTGGGGAGTGATAGGGTGGAATTTAGTAAATTAAGAATAC
Organism: Cherax quadricarinatus; assembly: GCF_026875155.1. Classification (NCBI taxonomy): domain Eukaryota; kingdom Metazoa; phylum Arthropoda; class Malacostraca; order Decapoda; family Parastacidae; genus Cherax; species Cherax quadricarinatus. The sequence goes on from NW_026465755.1 coordinate 9,634, forward strand.
CCGGGAAAAGCGAGGGAATTAGTATAAGTTTCTTTGGGGGCTTTCACGAAAGAGGGGCGACGAAGGGGTTTTTTGAAAAAGGGTCATGGCTTTTTTTGGGGAAGTTGAAACGGCTTTTCATGTAGTATATTTCTGTTTGCTTTAGGTGGTAAAAATTTGGTTGAAGAGGGTTTTTTTTTTATTGGGGGGGGGAAAGATATCACCCCTTAGGGGTTTAAAAGTTGATATGGAAGGGGTACCCCAAAAAAGGGGGGAAGGGATCAGATATGTTAAAAAGTTGATTACTTTATGTTTCTTGGGGGGGTGAGGGAGGGGGAGGGGAACATTAATAAAAGCGCTGGCGGCGAGTTTTTATAGGCAGCATGTAAACAAACAAAATTTTAAGGGGAAGTGGGTAATTAGTTTTCCGGGGGGGATATCGTGGGCTTATGTTGAACGTTTACTCCGTTTGGTATGGGGGGGGGCAAGGGGGGGGTCTCTTTAGTGGGGGCGCCCTCTTGGGGTGATTTGGGCCTGTAGGTATGGTTGATTGGTTTGCACGGTGGGTTTATGTGGGTAAAGTTTTTTGTAGGGGTATTTAACCCATGAATTTTTGTAAAATCACAGAGCAAAATTATGGTTTTCGGTTTTTTTCCCCTTTTTATAAGAATCTTTTTATATAGGGGGTTTTATTTATATGTAAAAGTGAGGTTATGCTTTATATTTTTAACTAAAAATGATTTAGCTTTTCATACACCCTTTTTTTATTATTTTTATTGAATTGTACATTATGACTATGTACGAAAATATATAAGTATTTGTGGGGGTTTATATATCCCCTTTTTTTGTATGGAAAGGGCCTATTATTATTGTGTTAATCGTAAAAATTTTCTTTTTGGGAGAGTAGGGTGTTTGGGGGAACCAATGTTTTGGTATAGTTCTATCATAAATTTTAATATTTTTGTTTATTTGCAAAAACAAGTCATTTAGCGTTTATTTATTATGATTTTTGTTGTTCTTATGAAAAGTGCACAACACGTAGTGTATATGCATCTATATGTATACAAAATGACTGCAGGACTCGTTCCTACATTCTTAAAGACCCTGACTGTTTTTGTTGGAATCTCGGGTTGGGTTTATTTTGTAGAAAATTGTTTTCAATGGGCCCTTCATTAGGAAATTAATGTATTTATTTAGAAAAGGGGACTGTAATACGGGGGGGGGGGGGGGTAGAAGTGGAGCTGTGTCGGGACTGGCAATGATGATATTGTAAAAGGGGGGTTTGAATTTATGTGGATTAATAATATATAAATAACAAAGTGGGAAAAAATAATGCAGATTGTAGGTTTGGGTTTTCCCTTTTAAATAAAAATGAGAAAATTGTTATGTTATCTTGTGTAATTTTATTAACATAGTTACATTGGATGTAATGTAATGACAATGGGATTTATTTAATTCTGAAGAATTTAAAGTGTTCTTTTATTTATTTTAATGTATTTTGTTGTTTTAAAAAAAAATATAAAAAAAAAAAAAAAAAAAGTGTTTTTTTCTGTGAGAGAAAGCGTTCACGAGACGCTTGGTCAAAGTCCCTTGGAAACTAATATGTGGGGACTCGGTCAGAGATGCTTAATCTCTTCTCAATGAAAATTGATTAGGCAGCGAAAGTACTGTTGTGTGTCTGGTTGTGTGTCGTGGAGTTTTGGGGGTGGGTGTGTGCGATGATGTGGTGTGTGGGGGTGGTGTGGTGTGTGCGATGATGTGGTGTGGGGGTGTGTTTTTGGTTTGTTGTGTGCGGTGGTGTGGTTTTTGTTGGTGGCGTGGGGTGTGCGGTGGTATGGTGCGTGCGGTGGTGTGGTGGTGTGCGGTGCTGTGGGGTGTGTGGTGTGGTGTGTGTGGTTGTGTGGGGGTTTGGTGGTGAGGTGTGTGTGGTGTGTAGTGTGTTCTGTGTTGTGGGGGTGTGTGGTGGTGTGGTGTTGCGGTGGTATGGTGTGTGCGGTGGTGTGGTGTGTGCGGTGCTGTGGTGTGGTGTGTGTGGTTGTGTGGTGTGCGGTGGTGTGGTGTGGTGGTGGTGAGTAGTGCTGTGTTGTGGTGCGTGTGTGGTGGCGTGGTGTGTGCGGTGGTGTGGTGTGTGGGTGGCGTGTGTGTATGGTGGTGTGGTGCGTGTGATTGTGGTGTGTGTGGGATGGTGGCGTGTGTGGGTGTGGTGTGTGCGTGTGTTGTGGGGCGGTGGTGTGGTGTGTTGGTGCTGTGGGGTGTTGGGGGTGGGGTGTGCGGGTTTGGGGGGTGTTGTGGGGGGTGTGGTGTGGGGTGTGTGAGTGTGCGGTGGTGTGGTGCGTGTGGTTGGTTGGTGTGTGTGATGGGGTGGTGGGGTTTTTGGTGTGGTGTTGCGGGGGTGTGGGGGTGTGTGGCGGTGTGGTGTGTGGGGTGCGGTGTGTGCGGGGGTGTGGTGTGTGTGGTGGTGTGGGGGTGGGTGCTGTAATTGTGCGGTGCTGGGGTGTTATGGTGCTGTGGTGTGGGGTGTTGTGTGTGCGGTGGTGGGGGTTTTGGTGGGGTAGTGTTGTGGGGGCGTGGTATGTGTGGTGGTGTGGGTGTGCAGGGTTATGTGTGCGGTGGGTGGGGTGTTGGGGTGTGCTTGGTGTGGTGTGTTGTGGGGGGCGTGGTGTGTGCGGGGGTATGGGTGCGGTGTGTGGTGTGTGCGGGCTGTGGTGTGGGGTGTGTGTGGTGTGTGTGGTTTGTTGTGTGCGGTGGTGTGGTGTTTGGGGGTGGTTTTTTTGGTGCGGGGGTGTGGGGTGTTTGGGTGGGTGGGTGTGCGGTTGGGATTGTGTTGCGGCTGTGGTGTGTGGTGGTGTGGTGTGTTGGTTTTGTGGGGTGCGGTGGTTGGGGTGTGGGGGTGTAGTGTGTGCTGTGTTGTTTGGGGTTGTGGGGGCGTGGTGGTGCGGTGGTATGGTGTGTGCGGTGTGTGGTGTGTGCGGGGCGTGGTGTTGTGGTGTGGTGTGTGTGGTTGGTGGTGGCGGTGGTGTGGTGTGTGCGGTGCTGTGGTGTTGGGTTGGTGGGGTGTGCGGGGGCGGGTGTGTGTGGTGGTGTGGTGTGTGTGGTGGTGTGATGTGTGCGGTGGTGTGGGTGTGCGGTGTGGTGTGTGTGGTGGGGTGGGTGTGCGGTGGCGTGGTGTGTATGGTGGTGTGGTGGTGTGGTTTTTGGGGGTGTGTGATGTGTGGTTTGTGGGGTGTGGTGTGTGCGGGGGTGTGGTGTGTGGGGGTGTGGTGTGTGTGGTGGTGCGGTGTGTGCGGTGGTGTGTGTGTGTGGGGGTGTGGTGGTTGGGTTTTGGGGTGTGCGGTGGTTGGGTGTGTGGTGGCGTAGTGTGTGTGGTGGCGTGGGTGGTTTGTGGGTGGGTATGCAGGGTGTAGGTGTGCGGTGGTGTGGTGTGTGTGGGGTGGCTGTGTGGGGGTGTGGCAGTGGTATGGGTGTGTGTGGGGGCGGGGTTGACGGTGGCGTGTGGGGTATGGTGGTGTGATGGTATGGGGTTGGTGTGTGCGGTGGTTTGTGTGTGTGGGGGTGTGGTTGGCGGTGGTGGGTGTGTCGGTGGGTCGTGTGTGTGGTGGTGTGGTATGCGGTGGTGTCGCGTGTGTGGTGGTGGGGTGTGTGGGTGGTGTGGTGTGTGCAGTGATGTGGGGTGTGTGGTGGGGGAGGTGTGTGCGTGGTGTGGTGTGCGGGTGGAGTGGTTGTGCGGTGGTGTGGTTGTGTGGTGGTGTGGTGTGGGGTTGTGTGGTGTGTGCGATGGGTAGTGTGTGTGGGGGTTTTGGTGGTGTGGCTGTGTGGTTTGGCGGCGGTGTGGTGGGTGTGGGGTGGTGTGGTGTGTACGGTGGTGTGGTGTGTGGGTGGTGTGGGGTGTTGTGTGTTTAGCGTGTGCGGGGGTGTGTGTGTGGTGGTGGTGAGGTGTGTCAGGGGG
>NW_026465756.1:0-24990 GCF_026875155.1 Cherax quadricarinatus
TACTGTTGATTGTAATAAACATGACACAATGCTGCTGTTTGTCATAAACATTTACGCTGCTGTTGTTTGTAATAAACATGACACACTACTGTTGTTTGTAATAAACATGACGCACTACTGTGGTTTGTAATGAACATGACACACTACTGTTGTTTGTAACGAACATGACACACTTCTCTTGTTTGTAATAAACATTTACACTACCGTTGTTTGTAATAAATATGACACACTACTGTTGTTTGTAATAAACATTTACACTGCTGTTGTTTGTGAAAACATGACACACTACTGTTGTTTGTAATAAACATTTACACTTCTGTTGTTTGTAAAAACATGACACACTACTGTTGTTTGTAATGAACATGACACACTTCTGTTGTTTGTAGTAACATGACACTCTACTGTTGTTTGTAATAAACATGACACACTACTGTTGTTTCTAATAAACATGACACACTACTGTTGTTTGTAATAAACATGACACACTACTTTTGTTTTTAATAAACATGACACACTACTGTTGTTTGTAATAAACATGACAAACTTCTGTTGTTTGTAATAAAAATGACACACTACTCTTATTTGTAACAAACATGACACACTGCTGTTGTTTGTAAAAACATGACACTCTACTGTTGTTTGAAATAAACATGACACACTACTGTTGTTTGTAACGAACATGATTCACTTCTGTTGTTTGTAATGAACATTTATACTACTGTTGTTTGTAATAAACATTTACACTACTGTTGTTTGTAATAATCATTTACACTACTGTTGTTTGTAATAAACATGACACACTGATGAAGTTTGTAATAAACATTTACACTGCTGTTGCTTGTAATGAACATGACACACTACTGTTGTTTGTAATAAACATGACACACTACTGTTGTTTGTAATAAACATTTACACTGCTGTTGTTTGTAATAAACATGACACACTACTGTTGTTTGTAATAAACATTACACACTACTGTTGTTTGTAATAAATATGACACACTACTGTTGTTTGTAATAAACATTTACAATACTGTTGTTTGTAATAAACATGATACACTAATGTTGTTTGTAATAAACACGACACACTACTGTTCTTTGTAATAAACATGACTCTCTACTGTTGTTTGTAATTAACAAGACTCAATACTGTTGTTTGTAATGAACAATTACACCACTGTTGTTTGTAATAAACATTTACATTACTGTTGTTTGTAATAAACATTACACACTACTGATGTTTGTAATAAACATGACACACAACTGTTGTTTGTAATGAACATTTACACCACTGTTGTTTGTAATAAACATTTACATTACTGTTGTTTGTAATAAACATTACACACTACTGTTGTTTGTAATAAACATGACACACTACTGTTGTTTGTAATAAACACGACACACTGCTGTTGTTTGTAATAAACATAACACACTTCTGTTGTTTGTAATAAACATGACACACTGTTCTTGTGTGTAACAAACATGACACACTACTGTTGTTTGTAATGAACATGACACACTGCTGTTTTTTGTAATAAACATGACACACTACTGTTGTTTGTAATAAACATGACACATTAATGTTGTTTGTAATAAACATAACACACATACTGATGTTGTAATAAACATTTACACTGCTGTTGTTTGTAAAAACATGACACACTACTGTTGTTTGTAATAAACATAACACACTACTGTTGTTTGTAACGAACATGACACAATACTCTTGTTTGTAATAAACATTTACACTACTGTTGTTTGAAATAAACACTTTCACTACTGTTGTTTGTAATAAATATGACACACTGCTGTTGTTTGTAATAAATATTTACACTGCTGTTGTTTGTAATAAACATGACGCACTACTGTTGTTTGTAATAAACATGAAACACTACTGTTGCTTTGAAATAAACATGACACACTACTGTTGTTTGTAATGAACATGACACACTACTGTCGTTTGTAATGAAGATGACACACTACTGTTGTTTGTAATAAACATTTACAATACTGTTGTTTGTAATAAACATGACACACTGCTGTTGTTTGTAATAAACATGACACACTACTTTTGTTTGTAATAAACATGACACACTACTGTTGTTTGTAAAAAACATGACACACTACTGTTGTTTGTGATAACATGATGCACTACTGTTGTTTGTAATAAACATGACACACTACTGTTGTTTGTAATAAAAATGACACTCTACTGTTATTTGTAACAAATATGACACACTACTGTTGTATGTAATAAAGATGACATACTACTGTTGTTTGTAATAAACACGACACACTGCTGTTGTTTGTAATAAACATGACACACTTCTGTTGTTTGTAATAAACATGACACACTACTCTTGTTTGTAACAAACATGACACACTACTCTTGTTTGTAATGAACATGACTCACTGCTGTAGTTTGTAATAAACATGACACACTACTGTTGTTTGTAATAAACATGACACAATACTGTTCTCAGTAATGAACATGTTGTAATAAACACGACACACTGCTGTTGTTTGTAATAAACATGACACACTTCTGTTGTTTGAAATAAACATTTACACTACTGTTGCTTGTAATAAACATGACACTACTGTTGTTTGTAATAAACATTTACACTGCTGTTGTTTGTAAAAACATGACACACTACTGTTGTTTGTAATAAACATGACACACTACTGTTATTTGTAGTAACATGACACACCACTGTTGTTTGTAATAAACATGACACAATACCGTTGTTTGTAATAAACATGACTCGCTGCTGTTGTTTGTAATAAATATGACACACTACTGTTGTTTGTAATAAACATGACACACTACTTTTGTTTGTAATAAATATGACACACTACTGTTGTTTGTAATAAACACGACACACTGCTGTTGTTTGTAATAAACATGACACACTTCTGTTGTTTGTAATAAAAATGACACACTACTCTTGTTTGTAACAAACACGACACACTGCTGTTGGTTGTAATGAACATGACACACTGCTGTAGTTTGTAATAAACATGACACACTACTGTTGTTTGTAATAAACGTGACACACTACTGTTGTTTGTAATAAGGATGACACACTACTGTTGTTTGTAATAAACATGACACACTACTGTTGTTTGTAATAAACATGACACACTACTGTTGTCTGCAATAAACATGACACACTACTGGTGTTTGTAATAAACATTACACACTATTGTTGTTTGAAATTAACATGACACACTACTGTTGTTTGTAATAAACATGACACACTACTGTTTTTTGTAATAAACATGACACACTACTGTTGTTTGTAATAAACATTTACACCACTGTTGTTCGTAACAAACATGACACACTACTGTTGTTTATAACGAACATGACACACTACTGTTGTTTGAAATAAACATGACACACTACTGTTGTTTGTAATAAACATGACACATTACTTTGGTTTGTAATGAACACGACACACTACTGTTGTTTGTAATAAACATGACACACTACTGTTGTTTGTAATAAACATGACACACTACTGTTGTTTGTAATAAACATGACACACTACTGTTGTTTGTAACAAATATGACACACTACTGTTGGTTGTTATGAACATGACACACTGCTGTTGTTTGTAATAAACATGACACACTACTGTTGTTTGTAATAAACATGACACTCTACTGTTGTTTGTAATGAACATGACACACTACTGTTTTTTGTAATAAACATTTACACTACTGTTGTTTGTAATAAATATGACACACTACTGTTGTTTGTAATAAACATTTACACTGCTGTTGTTTGTAAAAACATGACACACTACTGTTGTTTGTAATAAACATGACACATTTCTGTTGTTTGTATCGAACATGACACACTACTGTTGTTTGTAATAAACATTTACACTGCTGTTGTTTGTAATAAACATTTACTCTACTGTTGTTTGTAATAAACATTTACACTACTGTTGTTTGTAATAAACATGACACACTGCTGTTGTTTGTGATAAACATTTACACTGCTGTTGTGTGCAATAAACATTTACACTTCTGTTGTTTGTAATAAACATTTACACTGCTGTTGTTTGTAATAAACATGACACACTACTGTTGTTTGTAATAAACATGACACACTACTGTTGTTTGTAAGGAACATGAACACTACTGTTGTTTTGTAATAAACTGACACACTATGTGTTTTTAATAAACATTACAAAAATACTGTTTTTTGTAATTAACATGACATATTACTGTTGTTTAATAAACTGACACGCTACTGCTGTTTGTAATAAACATGACACACTAATGTTTTTTGTAATAAACAAGGCACACTACTGATGTTTCTAATAAACACGACACACTAATGTTGTTTGTAATAAACATAACACACTACTGTTGTTTGTAATAAACGTGACACATTACTTTTGTTTGTAATAAACATGACACACTACTGTTGTTTGTAATAAACGTGAAACATTACTTTTTTTCTAGTAAACGTGACACACTAATTTTGTTTGTAATAAACATGACACACTACTGTTGTTTGTCATAAACATGACACATTACTTTTGTTTGTAATGAACATGACACACTACTGTTGTTTTAATAAACATGACACACTACTGTTGTTTGTAATAAACATGACACATTTCTGTTGTTTGTATCGAACATGACACACTACTGTTGTTTGTAATAAACATTTACACTGATGTTGTTTGTAATAAACATTTACTCTACTGTTGTTTGTAATAAACATTTACACTACTGTTGTTTGTAATAAACATGAGACACTGCTGTTGTTTGTGATAAACATTTACACTGCTGTTGTGTGTAATAAACATTTACACTACTGTTGTTTGTAATAAACATGACACACTGCTGTTGTTTGTAATAATCATTTACACTACTGTTGTTTGTAATAAACATTTACACTGCTGTTGTTTGTAATAAACATGACACACTACTGTTGTTTGTAATAAACATGACACACTACTGTTGTTTGTAAGGAACATGACACACTACTGTTGTTTGTAATAAACATGACACACTACTGTTGTTTTTAATAAACATTTACAAAAATACTGTTTTTTGTAATTAACATGACACATTACTGTTGTTTTAATAAACATGACACGCTACTGCTGTTTGTAATAAACATGACACACTACTGTTTTTTGTAATAAACAAGGCACACTACTGATGTTTCTAATAAACACGACACACTAATGTTGTTTGTAACAAACATAACACACTACTGTTGTTTGTAATAAACGTGACACATTACTTTTGTTTGTAATAAACATGACACACTACTGTTGTTTGTAATAAACGTGAAACATTACTTTTTTTCTAGTAAACATGACACACTAATTTTGTTTGTAATAAACATGACACACTACTGTTGTTTTTCATAAACATTACACATTACTTTTGTTTGTAATGAACATGACACACTACTGTTGTTTTAATAAACATGACACACTACTGTTGTTTGTAATAAATATGACACACTACTGCTGTTTGTAATAAACATGACACACTAGTGTTGTTTGTAATAAACATGACACACTACTGTTGTTTTTAATAAACATGACACACTACTGTTGTTTGTAATAAACATGACACACTACTGTTGTTTGTAATAAACATGACACACTACTGTTGTTTGTAATAAACATGGCACACTACTGTTGTTTGTAATAAACATGACACACTACTGTTGTTTGTAATAAACATGACTCATTAATTTTCTTTGTAATAAACATGACACACTAATTTTGTTTGTAATAAACATGACACACTACTGTTGTTTGTAATAAACATGACACATTACTTTTGTATGTAATGAACATGACACCCTACTGTTGTTTGTAATAAACATGACGCACCACTGTTGTTTGTAATAAACATGACACACTTCTGTTCTTTGTAATAAACATGACACATTACTGTTGTTTGTAATTAAGAAGACACACTACTGTTGTTTGTAATAAACAAACAATTGAATCTATTTTGTTGTTAATGAAGCAAACAATTGTAACAAAAGCTTCACAAGAGAAGCAGCCCAGCCGCCGTGTAGAGAAGACGTCGTCGTTCCTGCTCTTCAGCTGAGCAACTCTGAACACTGTTACTCGAGATTTTTTTGGGTTATCCTGATTAGTTCTTCACCAGAGCTGAGAGGAAACTTGCTTACAGTCACTTCGAGCCCCATCCCATCAAGAGGGTGAGGCGGTGACTTGCTTGCTTGTTCACCCCTCTCTTCCCAATCCCCCATCCTTCCCCTTCCTCCCCTCACCCAAACAACTACACTGGCCCACACACTAACACACTACATACATTGCTATCCTTCTGACTTTCCGATCTTCTTTTTCGGCAACTTCGCTTTGGCGAGTTAACACAAGGCATTTTGACCATCCTGTAGCCAGTGTGTTTTTTTAAAATCCGGCCGATCTTTGCCTTGGGCCCTGTGGGGACCTCACCACTCGAGGGTAGGCTATCTTAGGGGCTGACCTTCGTAAGTCAGCTGAAATAGGATGCTAGAATAACACTAAGGAAAGACCCTTTTTGTTGAAGTAACTTCTCTGCCAGATGTTCCTTCCTAGACATCATGGCGAGGATAAGAGTAAGATTACGTGTTGATGGCAACCAAAAGACGATGAAAGAAATTCTAGCATGTATTTGCTCGAACTCAACTGTTGCTCCAGTGGATGTTTTTCAAACCCACGCTGGAGCAGTACTTCTCCTCTCTTCTGAAGAAGAGTTACTTCAACTGCTGAAGTATGATGTTCTGGAAAAATTGAAGACTTTTGGTGTTACCCCAGTTGCACCCGAGAGCTATCAAGCTCAGAGGACTGTGTTTGTTGCCAGAATTAACAGCTTCATGAGACATAGCACAGCAAATGAAACTGTTGAGAACTTTAATACGGAGAATTCTGAATTTAGGGCTGTCGAAGCACATAAATTCTCTAAATCTAACAACAACAAGGTAACCTTAAAGTTAATACTTGTGACACCTGAGGAGGCCAAACTTGTGTGTCAAAATGGCTTCAAATGTTTTGGCACCAGATGTACACCTGACCAAATCTCTCTTGAACGATTTGTCAGTGTGACACAATGTTTTAAATGTTATGCCTTTGGTCATACCACCAACAAATGCAGTACTCAAGCGCAGATTTGCAGCATTTGTTCTGGCCAACATTCTTATAGAGATTGTACTAATAAAAATAAGCCCAAATGTGTCCTCTGCAATGGAAAACATTGTGCTGTTTCTGCTATCTGTCCTGAGAGGAAAAATGAAATGCAGAAAATTATTGAAACTAAGAAACTGTCCACTTCTAAGAAGACCACTCCCCAGGCACCGCCAACAATGTCCCAAACTTCCTTCCTAGCTCTGCCTGGATCTAGTGGGACTCCTCATGTCTCTACCACTGGTTCCAATGTTTGGAATTCTGCCCCTTTTGGAGTGCCCCAATCTAACCCTCACTTACAACATATACAAACGCAACAAGGTTCAGCCTCACCTTCCATGTCTCAGGTATCCTCAGCCGGGGATATGACGAGAGCGCAACTAATGTATATGCTGGCCAAAGACATAGCAGGAGGTGACATTCGTCTATGCTCTAAGGTTTTAAATGATTTGTTATTGGCTAATGGGATCACTCCCATTACTATCCCTGAAAATGTTAAGACGATTCTGGCCCAGCCTTCTCATAACAAGAAGTATGTTCCCTACTCTACTTCTTCAAATAAGTCTAGTTCATCCCTTGTCCAGGGATCACCCACCTCGCATAACCAAGTTGTCAACTCCCCTCAAACCGATGAGTCAATACCTGACCCTAACGATGCCCCAGAGATTGGTACTTACTCTTCCGCTATTGCAGCTGATCCTGTTGAACAGGAACTTCCCCCGGGTAAATCACCTGGCCTACCAAATTTTTCCTTGGAGCCTCCACAGTCTCCCATTAACTCTCACGAGCCTCTGCTTCCTGTAACTGAGAATACAACACCTCAGTTTTCTGATGATGACTCTAATGACTCTAATGATTCTGTTAATATTACCAATTCTAGTGAAGATGGTGACAATTTCAATACACAAGCAACTACCCAGAACTTCTCTCCTCCCCTTGATGAGTCCAGCAGGGATAGCGTGGATACCAAACATGGCATTACTTGCAGGCGTTCAGACCGCAGTACACGAGCGAAGTGCAAGAAATAATGGGGATTACAATTTTCAAACTTAATATTCAACATTTCTTCAATAACCGTTACCTCCTTGAAGTTGAACTACATAATTACAATCCCGATGTTATACTTCTGAACGAGACAGCTGCAAGAGTTGACCAACATATTAAATTACGTGGTTACTCTACTGTGGAGAAATCGAGAGGACTCTTTAGTGGTGTAGCCATCTTAGTTAAATTAGGCTATACATTTAAAAATATTCATGTTGATGAAGATAACATTCTTGCAATAGAAATGACGACGTCTCATGGCCAACTAGTGATAGCAACTGGATATTTTCCCCCGAGACAACAATATATAGAGTCAATTCCTCTACATAGGATATTAAGCAGAAAATTCCAACAATTCTAGCGGGAGATTTTAATGCTCATCTCCCTGCCCTCTTTAACTGTGGAGCTGGTGTTCCACTGGGTGACTTAAAAGGAAAACAACTATTTAATATCATGACAGCCAGAAACTTGTCATTTCACGGCCCATTCTTTAAATCGTACATTGGACCTCATCCAGGGACATCAGATATAGTACTGACAAACAGAGACTGTGACCTCTTTCATTGTCGTATCTCTCCTGGTGGAAACGTAGGATCTGATCACATCCCTGTTATAATACAACTACAAACTTCTCCATTTAGAATACCTGTTCCTCCTAAACTCAATCTCAACACCCCTAGGGCATTTCTTGGTGAAGATGAAATTGTGTCGTTGGAAAATCAACCTTCCACTGCAATTGACGACGCGATCAGGTCCCTTCATAATCGAATAATTGAAGCTACTAATGCAACTTGCCAATTAGCTTCCACAAAGATATACCAACAATATAAACCTACTGGGGAAATTAGAGACGCTTTAAGAAATTATCAAACAGAATGTCGAAGGCATCTTCAAACGCGACAACCACCAGTAGCTACATTGAATAGATGTGTGTGTGTGGTGTGAAACAAGTAATGATGCATTAGAAATCCAGAAGATTATTCCAGTAATTATATTCACCCCTCTACAAGCTTAATTAATCCGACAGCTGATGCTCGCTCAATACTCTCCATTAAAATTTTCTGGTTGGTCAAGTAGGAGAGAATTAAGTGCAGAGAAATAGGCAAGCTCCATTAAATCTTCCATTTCCTCCGTCCTTGTCATTAAGAGGACGGACACTACACGTGAGTCTACCTGGAACCACTCAGAGTCTTGATCAAACACTGCATCTGGAATTAGATTACTTGGGACTCTTAACCAGGAAATAGGTTAGACCACTTGATATATATAGAGTTATATCCTTGATGATATGGAGGAGGTGTAGTGCAACCGTGAGAGAGAGCGTAAGTGACAGTAACAAAGTTGAGATGAGTGGTAGTAACACAGCTGAGATGAGTGGCAGTAACACAGTTGAGATGAGTGGCAGCAACACAGCTGAGATGAGTGGCAGTAACACAGTTGAGATGAGTGGAAGTAACACAGCTGAGATGAGTGGCAGTAACACAGATGAGATGAGTGGTAGTAACACAGCTGAGATGAATGGCAGTAACACAGATGAGATGAGTGATAGTAACACAGCTGAGATGAGTGGCAGTAACACAGTTGAGATGACTGGCAGTAACACAGCTGAGATGAGTGGCAGTAACACAGTTGAGATGAGTGGAAGTAACACAGCTGAGATGAGTGGCAGTAACACAGATGAGATGAGTGGTAGTAACACAGCTGAGATGAGTGGCAGTAACACAGATGAGATGAGTGGTAGTAACACAGCTGAGATGAATGGCAGTAACACAGCTGAAATGAGAAGTAGTAACAAAACTGAAATGACTGGCAGTAACACAGCTAAGATGACTAGCAGTAACACAACTGAAAAGACTGGCAGTAACACAGCTGAGATGAGTGGCTGTAAAACAGCTGAGATGAGTGGCTGCAACACAGCTGAGATGAGTGGCTGTAACACAGCCGAGATGAGAGGCTTCAAGTGGGTTTAAACAACTGACAATACAGCGTCCGGCCTCAAACTGAGCCCGGGATTTTATGCCGCCTCCTGGGAACCAGGCTACCATCCTGACGACTTACACTTGCTACAAACTCAAGGGACCCAGTGAATACACCGGATCTGCAACTTCTGATGCGAACACATTCCTTAAAACCAGTTTGTTCTGTGGATGCATTATTATGCTTCCTACTCTTGTTCCTAGTAGCCAAATGGGAGGAGAATGAAATTAGGCCCGTATTATCAGGAGTGGCGGATAATATGTACAAACTGTGGGACTGGTGTACGTAGGAGTGTGGTCAAATGGGTTAATTAAGGTGTCAGGATGTTAACTTCGTTCTGCTGAGCCGGGCTACATGACCAGGGTTCGGTTTCCGACTGATCGCAGTATTGTTAGTTGCTGAAGACTATATATATATATATAATATATATATATATATATATATATATATATATATATATATATATATATATATATATATATATATATATATATAATATATATATATATAATATATAATATATATATTATATATAATAATATAATATATATATATATATATATATTATATATATATATATATATTATATATATATATATATATATATATATATATAAATATATATATATATATATATAATATATATATATATATATATATATATATATATATATATATATATATATATATATATATATAATTATTTTATTTTATTATCACACTGGCCGATTCCCACCAAGGCAGGGTGGCCCGAAAAAGAAAAACTTCACCATCATTCACTCCATCACTGTCTTGCCAGAAGGGTGCTTTACACTACAGTTTTTAAACTGCAACATTAACACCCCTCCTTCAGAGTGCAGGCACTGTACTTCCCATCTCCAGGACTCAAGTCCGGCCTGCCGGTTTCCGTGAATTCCTTCATAAATGTTACTTTGCTCCCCACTCCAACAGCACGTCAAGTATTAAAACCATTTGTCTCCATTCACTCCTATCAAACACACTCACGCATGCCTGCTGGAAGTCCAAGCCCCTCGCACACAAAACCCCCTTTTAAACCCCCTCCCTCCAACCTTTCCTAGGCCGACCCCTACCCCGCCTTCCTTCCATTACAGACTGATACACTCTTGAAGTCATTCTGTTCGCTCCATTCTCTCTACATGTCCGAACCACCTCAACAACCCTTCCTCAGCCCTCTAGACAATAGTTTTGGCAATCCCGCACCTCCCCCTAACTTTCAAACTACGAATTCTCTGCATTATATTCACAACACACACTGCCCTCAGACATGACATCTCCACTGCCTCCAGCCTTTTCCTCACTGCAACATTCATCACCCATGCTTCACTCCCCTATAAGAGAGTTGGTAAAACTATACTCTCATACATTCCCTTCTTTGCTTCCACGGACAATGTTCTTTGTCTCCACAGATTCCTAAGTACACCACTCACCCTTTCCCCACATCAGTTCTATGATTCACCTCATCTTTCATAAACCCACCTCCTCCATACTCTCTCCTTACAATCTGATATCCAATCTTTCGTCACCTAATCTTTTTGTTATCCTCATAACCTTACTCTTTCCTATATTCATTTTAATTTTCTTCTTTTACAAACCCTACCAAATTCATCCCAACATCTGCAACTTCACTTCAGAATCTAACAAGAGCACAGTGTCATCAGCAAAAAGCAACTGTGACAACTCTCACTTTGTGTTTGATTCTTTATCTTTTAACTCCACACCTCTTGCGAAGACACTCGCATTCACTTCTCTTACAACCCCATTTATAAATATATTGAACAACCACAGTGACATCACACATCCTTGTCTACGGCCTACTTTTGGTGAGAAATAATCTCCCTCTTTCATATATACTCTAAGCTGATCCTCACTGTCCTCATAAAAAACTCTTCACTGCTTTCAGTAACTTACCTCCTACACCATACACCTGCAACATCTGCCACATTGCCCCCCTATCCACCCTGTCATACGCCTTTTCCAAATCCATAAATGCCACTAAAACCTCTTTAGCCTTATTTACATAATGTTCACCTATATGTTTCACTGTAAACACCTGGTCCACACACCCCCTACCTTTCCTAAAGTCTCCTTGTTCATCTGCTATCCTACTCTCCGTCTTACACTTAATTCTTTCAATAATAACTCTACCATAAACTTAACAGGTATACTCAACAGACTAATCCTCTTATAATTTTTGCACTCTCTTTTATTCCCTTTGCCTTTACAAAGGAACTATGCATGCTCTCTGCCAATTCCTAGGTACCTTACCCTCTTCCATACATTTATTAAATAATAGCACTAACCACTCCAAAACTATATCCCCACCTGCTTTTTACATTTCTATCTTTATCCCATCAATCACAGCTGCCTTACCCCCTTTCATTCTACCCACTGCTTCACGAACTTACCCTACACTCACAACTGGCTCTTCCTCACTCCTACAAGATGTTATTCCTCCTTGCCCTATACACTTGCCCTGTATGTATAAGTGTGTGTGTGTGTGTGTGTGTGTGTGTGTGTGTGTGTGTGTGTGTGTGTGTACTCACCTAGTTGAGGTTGCGGGGGTCGAGTCCGAGCTCCTGCCCTATACACTTGCCCTGTATGTATAAGTGTGTGTGTGTGTGTGTGTGTGTGTGTGTGTGTGTGTGTGTGTGTGTGTGTGTGTGTGTGTGTGTTTGTGTGTGTGTGTGTGTGTGTGTGTGGTGTGTGTGTGTGCGTGTGTGCAGAATAGGTAAAACTTGCGATTTTGGCTTAAATAACAATGCTCTTTTTGCTGAATAAGGCAAGCGAAAACTTGTTTTTGCAATAATTTCTCAAAAATCATTCTGAACCTAACGAAAAAAAGTATTTCATTCATTGTGTTTGTTTATTATTAAATTATTGTAAGCTTAGGCTAAATTAAAATGCGCATGTTATTAAAAGGATGAGTAAGTTTTCTAAAGTACTTATGGTAAAAAACTATTAATTTATACTTTATTATAAATGTGGGGAAAATTCTCCAATAAACATTGTATCTCTCGGACAAGTCTACTTTCTGACATAATAAACTAAATGGAAATACTAGGCGTCAGAGATGACTTGGAAGTCTTGCAGCCGCTGTTCAAGAGTCTTCTTCTACTGAGTCGATGCTCCATTCCTGGACTGTGGAATGACAAGTGAGTTGCTACAATTTGCCCCAAAGGAGAGTATACCCAGCACTTCACTATTATCTGAAATGCGTAGTGGTACTGTGTTTTTATAGATGGAATTTCTATTACACTCTCTAAAGGAGACAATATTCTACTTATATATATATATAATATATATATATATATATATATATATATTTTATATATTATCACACTGGCCGATTCCCACCAAGGCAGGGAGGCCCGAAAAAGAAAAACTTTCACCATCATTCACTCCATCACTGTCTTGCCAGAAGGGTGCTTTACACTACAGTTTTTAAACTGCAACATTAACACCCCTCCTTCAGAGTGCAGGCACTGTACTTCCCATCTCCAGGACTCAAGTCCGGCCTGCCGGTTTCCGTGAATTCCTTCATAAATGTTACTTTGCTCACACTCCAACAGCACGTCAAGTATTAAAAACCATTTGTCTCCATTCACTCCTATCAAACACACTCACGCATGCCTGCTGGAAGTCCAAGCCCCTCGCACACAAAACCTCCTTTACCCCCTCCCTCCAACCTTTCCTAGGCCGACCCCTACCCCGCCTTCCTTCCACTACAGACTGATACACTCTTGAAGTCATTCTGTTTCGCTCCATTCTCTCTACATGTCCGAACCACCTCAACAACCCTTCCTCAGCCCTCTAGACAATAGTTTTGGCAATCCCGCACCTCCCCCTAACTTTCAAACTACGAATTCTCTGCATTATATTCACAACACACACTGCCCTCAGACATGACATCTCCACTGCCTCCAGCCTTTTCCTCACTGCAACATTCATCACCCATGCTTCACTCTCTTATAAGAGAGTTGGTAAAACTATACTCTCATACATTCCCTTCTTTGCTTCCACGGACAATGTTCTTTGTCTCCACAGATTCCTAAGTGCACCACTCACCCTTTCCCCACATCAGTTCTATGAATCACCTCATCTTTCATAAACCCACCTCCTCCATTCTCTCTCCTTACAATCTGATATCCAATCTTTCGTCACCTAATCTTTTTGTTATCCTCATAACCTTACTCTTTCCTATATTCATTTTAATTTTCTTCTTTTACAAACCCTACCAAATTCATCCACCAACATCTGCAACTTCACTTCAGAATCTAACAAGAGCACAGTGTCATCAGCAAAAAGCAACTGTGACAACTCTCACTTTGTGTTTGATTCTTTATCTTTTAACTCCACACCTCTTGCCAAGACACTCGCATTCACTTCTCTTACAACCCCATTTATAAATATATTGAACAACCACAGTGACATCACACATCCTTGTCTAAGGCCTACTTTTGCTGAGAAATAATCTCCCTCTTTCATATATACTCTAAGCTGATCCTCACTGTCCTCATAAAAACTCTTCACTGCTTTCAGTAACTTACCTCCTACACCATACACCTGCAACATCTGCCACATTGCCCCCCTATTCACCCTGTCATACGCCTTTTCCAAATCCAAAAATGCCACTAAAACCTCTTTAGTCTTATTTACATAATGTTCACCTATATGTTTCACTGTAAACACCTGGTCCACACACAATAATGGAAAACATGCTTGATTACTCAGCACCAAGACCGGATTCATAAAATTCATTATTTATCCAGAAGTGCAAAGTACACTAGCACGAGATCTCAGTATTGTTTCTTGAAAGAGCTTAGATACTGGTGAAATATCAGAATCTTTAGGAGCCCAGACATGTTTGCATAAAAGAGGCAGTAGAGCGTTAGCCTAAAAATTACAGACCATTAGCCCTAATATCCCACATCAAATAAGTCTTCGAAATAGTGATAAGATGTCAAATTACAAACTTTATGTAACGACACAGTCTGCACAACCAAAACCAGCACGGTTTTTGAACTCTAAGATCATCCATGTCGGGGCTACTAAATCACCATGAAATAATTATGGAGGCGCTGGGAGAAAACCGGAACACAGATGTGATATACCCAGATTTAGCCAATGCGATCATGAGCGACTGCAAACAAAATAAGGGAAAGATAAGCAGGATAGATTTTCAAACTTTTAACATATGGGATACAAAAAGTAACAGCAAACAGCATCAACGAGGTAAAAAAAAAAATCTCACTTGTCCAAGGCACTGTCCTGACACTTCCACTGTTTCTTATCCTCACAGCAGACACACAGTAGATAAAAACACCCTTCAGAGTTTTGTATCATCATATGCAGATGACACTTATATAAGCATGAA
This sequence comes from Cherax quadricarinatus, assembly GCF_026875155.1. Lineage (NCBI taxonomy): Eukaryota > Metazoa > Arthropoda > Malacostraca > Decapoda > Parastacidae > Cherax > Cherax quadricarinatus. Next base: position 15,591 of record NW_026465756.1, read on the forward strand.
AGTCACCTCTCTGGAAAGTAACTTAAAATTTGGAGGAAGATATAAGCAGGATTTTCCAGTGGGCAGTGGAGAATAGCATGACGTTCAATAGTGATAAGTTCCAGCTGCTTAGGTATGGAAGGAATGAAGAACTCAATGGGTCACTATACAAAACTCAAGAGAACCATCAAACAGAAAGAAAGGAACGCGTAAAAGACCTACCTGGATAATGCCTGGAGAGGGGCTTAGGAGGTCAACGCCCCCGCGGCCCGGTTTGTGTCCAGGCCTTGCACTGGATTAGGTCTAGATCAATTAGGCTTACTAACCACAGCCCGGCTGGTCAGGTGTTGACTTTAGGTGCCTGTCCAGCGCCTTCTTGAGGACAGCCAGGGGTGTATTGGTAATCCACCTTATGTATGCAGAAAGGCAGCTGAACAGTCTTGGACCCCTGACATTTACAGTGTTTTCCCTTATCGTACTCAATGAGAAATGTTGCATAGCTTGCCGAGTCTTTTGCTTTCGTAGAGGGTAATTTTCGTGTATAGAATTGGGACTAGTCCCTCTAGGGTTTTCTAAATGTATATTATCATGTACCATTATCGCCTGCGTTCTATGGAGTCCAAGTCAAGGGAGTTCAACCGTTCCCAATAATTTAGGTGCTTTATCGCACTTATACGCGCCGTAAAAGTTCTCTGTATATTCTCCAGGTCTGTAATTTTGTGTCCCTTGAAATGGGACACATCTTCATGGGCTTGGCATCCCATGTCATGAAGGTTCTCATTATCCATCCTATCATTTTCCTAGCAGCAAAGGTCGATACACTGTTGTGATCTTTGAAAGTGAGATCCTTTGGCATTATCACTTTTGACGTCCTCTCGCAGACTTACGGTGTCTTCGATGGATAACAATGTGATGCATATTTGGGTATCATCGGCAAAGGAAGACACTGTGCTGTGGCTTACGTCTCTATGTCAGTTATGAGTATGAGGATGAGCTTTTCACTGTAGCCGCCTCTGACTGCACTCTGTTTAATATTACTGTTTGTATTCTATTTGTTAGGAATCTATAGATTTATTAGTCTTTGTCTCCTGTTTGTTAGGAAGTTAAAGATCCATATGCCAAGTTTTCCTGTTATTCCTTTATCACGTATTTTGTGTTATTACACCGTGATCGCGCTTATCGAAGGTTCTCGCAAAGTCTGTGCATACTACATCCGCTTTGTGTTTGTCTTCCATAGCATATACGACCATGTCGTAGTGACCCAGTAGTTTGTACAGGCCTGCTCTAAACCCATGCTGTCCTGGGTTGTGTAACTGATGGGTATTTAAGTAGATGGCAGTTATGTCGGCTGACCTTTCTTGCATGGAACACAGTATAGTAAATGTCATCAATGATAGGAAGATGACAGAATGGTTAATGGTAACTTTTAGAACAAGGGAAATAGTGCCAGTGGTCACACTTTTCAATTTGCTTGCACTCTCTCGTTAAGAATATTGTTTAGTGTTGACAGTCCCGTTCAGGGCAGGAGAGATATCAGGGCTGAAACTGATACAGAGATCATTGACGATCCATAATAAATAAAGAATTAAAACTACTGGGAACGTCTTATAGTTGTACATACGAACTGACTGGAGAGGAGGAGCAGAGAGAGATACGCCATATGTGCTTAGGAAGTACTTATGGGCCTTGTTCCAAATCTGTACACTGCCATAACAACATACTGGAGTGAGAGATATGTGATCAAGTGCAAAATAAACCCAGTGAAATGTAGCTATTCCCTGGCCACAATAAGAGAATACTTAATCAACGTCCTTCGAAACAAACTATTCAATATCTTACCAGAAATTATCACAAACTTTTTTAGAACAAATGTAAAAATCTTCAAGAGGAAACTAACAGCACCAGCAGCACCAGCAGCACCAGCAGCACCAGCAGCACCAGCAGCACCAGCAGCACCAGCAGCACCAGCAGCACCAGCAGCACCAGCAGCGCCAGCAGCACCAGCAGCACCAGCAGCGCCAGCAGCACCAGCAGCACCAGCAGCACCAGCAGCACCAGCAGCGCCAGCAGCACCAGCAACACCAGCAGCACCAGCAGCACCAGCAGCGTCAGCAGCGCCAGCAGCACCAGCAGTACCAGCAGCACCAGCAGCACCAGCAGCGCCAGCAGCGCCAGCAGCGCCAGCAGCACCAGCAGCACCAGCAGCGCCAGCAGCGCCAGCAGCGCCAGCAGCGCCAGCAGCACCAGCAGCACCAGCAGCGCCAGCAGCGCCAGCAGTGCCAGCAGCACCAGCAGCACCAGCAGCACCAGCAGCATCAACAGCACCAGCAGCACCAGCAGCACCAGCAGCACCAGCAGCACCAGCAGCACCAGCAGCACCATCAGCACCAGCAGCACCATCAGCACCAGCAGCACCAGCAGCACCAGCTGTTGAGAAATGGCATTACCAGCTAAGCTTAATTTATAAATATAAATATAGTGAACACTTAGCTGATAAAAGACAGCAAATCGTCTACACAGCCGCCCCTGCAGACGAGGTCTAGAAGCTGTCGAAACCATCTTTCAACGGGCTGTAAAGATTTATAATTTGTAAGATTATAAATTACCCCTAGGGGGTGTTATGTCAGCTTTTTTCCCCCTGATGGTTGAAAAAAATACAATTGTTTGGACAAAAAAGTCCACACCTTATGCCGACTTGGTGATTTAAAAACCTTTCGACTTAAAAAACGCGCAGTCCCCCCTACCACAAGAAATTGTAACAAAAAGCTCTTTTAACGTGAGCATGGTGTTCTTACACCTTCGAAGTATCGGTGACTTATAGAAGCTGAAGTGTCCCTTTGGGTCCAGTCTTCCCTTTTTAGGAAACGCACACTGGTCACTTGTTCCACAAAATTTGTCTTTTTGTTCACAATCTTATCAAAAGAGAAGTGTCACACTTCTCTTAAGGGGTTTTTTGTTTTTGGACACTTTGTTCAACTAAGCACAGATGTTGTTCTTTGTTGGTTATCCCGGGGTCAGGTCATTCAGTAGGTAAAGGTAATTGCCCATGCCCCAGCGCCCCCCGCCGCCATGCCCCTTGCACAAAAAAAAAAGGTGACCCAGTCTTTTTCTTCCTTTCCACTCCTGATGAAGCAAAACAAAAGTTTTATTCTTGCTGTCTTAAGCATAGACAACAATGTCCCCTATCTTTATAGGCAATAAAGAGGGAGCAGGATTTTCCTTAAATTGTCCTGCTAAAGTAAGAGAGTACTGTCTCTTTTAAACTACACTTTGCAAAACTGCACTGCAAAGGGGAGCGGTCAACTTGACCCCCGCCGCTATCGTCGGCATCTTTTTGACAATTTTCTCACTGTAGCAGTAAACAACGCTTGCCCTTCTGAGGGGGGGGTCGGGGCCTAAAAGGGGCCCTAAAGGGGCTGAAGGGGGATAATACCCCCCCCCCCCCTTGGAAGAAAATTTCTCCACACTGGGGGGCCGGCGGGGTTGCTGCAGGTAAACTTTCATAAATTAAATTTTTAAATTTGTTTTTCCCCTCCTCCCCCCACCCCACCGCTGCTTGCCCTTTTCCCAAAACAGTTTTTAGTTTTTTTGGTTTTTTTTCTGGAGAATCACTAATTTTTTTTTCCCCACTGTGTAATTTTTAACGGAAACTAGTTTTTTTTTTCCGTTTAAATTCACTACACCTTTGTTTTAAAAACCCCATCAACTTTTCCTTTATGTTTCCCAAATTTTGCATCGGGATATATGGTCACAATTTTTCCAAGGGGGGCCCATTCCCCCCCTCACCCCCCTTTCCCCCCATAATAACTATGTCCCCAGGTCTTAAGCGACTTATAAATTTTCGGAACCCCCCCAGCCCCATAGAAGTGTTTTTAAAAATGGGTGAGATAGTCTTCTCCCCAAATTTTTTTCCCAAACTTTCAATTACTTTATTAAGGTTTTTGGGAATTTACGTTTTGAGTTGCTCGGTTCGAAATAAGTAGGATCCTCTATGATTTTTTTTATCATTCAGGGGCGGAAAAACGGGTTCGGGTTTTTCCTGCCAGGGAGAAAATAAAGAGGGACTTTAAAAATTCAAAATTGTCAGATCATCGGAAAACCATAAGTTAGGGGTCTTTTTTGTTGATCTATTTCCCCCTTTTCAGTCCCAACTGTAGGGGAATTCTTCTAAGTCTATTCTATGACGATGGAAAAGATTTTTCCCTTTTAAAACAACTTTTTTTCTTTCCCGTTCATTCTTCTTTAAAATCCGCCATGCCATGGAGTTTTTAGGAGGAAATGTATCTCCAAAGAATCTGCGTTGATTCAGCATCTTTTTGTACTTCTGGTTGATAAAAGATCTTGCTTTAAAAGCAGCACCGAACAAATTCGTTGCATTATTTAAAATCACCCAGTTTTGGGAAAAATGCCCTTCTCGGTTTGAAAACCCTTTCTGAAAAATTTTGAAAAAAGGTTTTCCCCAAGGAAGTCAGTGGTCCTTCTAGATGTACTGCTCTGGGTTCTTTAGCACAAGGTGAACAAACGATGTACACCTTAAAGGGGAAATTTTGGGTAACTGTTTTGGGTTTAAAAAATTTTTTGGGTCCCTTTTTAAACCCTACATTTGTCACCTCAAATGGAGTAAACTTGAAAAACTTTTCGGGGATTGGAGGGGGAAAACCTGGATACTGACTTTACTCGCATATCGTAGTGAAATTTAAATTTTCAGTCCTTTATTTTTTTTTTTCCACTTTTTTTTTTGGGGCCCCCCCCCCCCTTAGGTTTTCCAGTAGAAATTATTTTTTTGGGAAAAAGTGTGCCCGTTACCCCACCATGTAACACGTTTACCTTTGGGCGTTTTGCCCCCAATCAGTTTTTTTGGGCCCAATGATTTTGGGGATCAATATTGGATTTTAGGGTTTCTTTAGGTAGTGAAGAAAATTATAAATTTTCTTCCTCGACACCCTTAAAAATTCTTTTCTGAGTGGGAGATAAAGCCCTAAAAAAATTTTTTCCCTTAACAGGTTTCTTTTGGGATTTATCTTGTTTTTCCAGAAATTTTTTTTGTAGAGAAAAACATTTTCTGTATTGTTTCCCCCCAGTTTTAAGGGTTTCAAGACATTCTTTATCGGGTTTTATTCCTTTAATAAATTTTTAAAGACAAGAGCTTTTAAATTTTAAAGGGAGTTTCCCAAAGATGATATTTAGATCCATCATGACTATTTCTGTTGGGGTTTTCAGTATTTACACGACTTATTTCTGCTGTTTTCAAGCGGGAATTTTTTCTTTTTGGCAAAATTGTGAGTTTTTTGGTGGGGCCCAGTTATTTTCATTAGGAGCCCGTTGGGCCCCGTGGAGCCAAAATTTTTAACCACCCCACAAATTTCTTGAGTGGGACCCAGTGAAAAACAGGGTTGGCGGGAAAATTATTTTTTGGGGTAGAGGCGGAGAAAAAAAGATAATCTCTCTGCTATCTTTTTATTTCGGGGCTATCTGTTCTGTACATGGGAACCAACTTACTTTTTATTATTTTTTAAAACCAATTGGAGAACTGCCTCTTTTATCACTCCGGGATAAAGGTTTTTTTCAAAGTGAGATGATAAAGTATTTTGGTTGGAATAGAAGCAAATTTTTTGTTCCCTACATAGAGTGGGGTCAGTTCCAATTGTGGTATGTTTCTGACCTTCAAGGGTGTTACCCGGGGCCTTTGAAGTAATTTAGTGTTTTCCCCTTCAGCTTTTATCATGAAAGTACAGGCCCCAAAACCCTTGGTTGAGGGATCCCGGGTAAAAAAGGGAAAATGGTACTTGTTTCCCTCTTGCCCTATTTTTTGGGATTTAATTTGTAAATTTGTTTAAACCCCCGGATTTTATCCCATGTTTGGACTCATTTCTAGAGGCAATTTTTCTTTCCCCATCCAAATTTGAGTTTCCCATGGTTTTCCCATGAGCATTTTACCCTTTATGGAAATTTGGGGTGAGAGAGTCCTAGAGGTTTAAAAACTTTTTGTTTAACCTCTGACAGAAAACTACGTTTAGTGAGTGTCCCTGCCTGATTTATTGTTTTCTTTTTGAGCCCTCAAAAGTATTTCCCCTTTTGTTTTCCCAATTTAAACCCCCAACCCAACACGGGTTGCAATCGGGAAATTTTTCAGCTTCGGGGGAAAATCTTCTTTGAAAATTTCCCCTTTAAAAGGCTTTGAATTTGTTTTTCCACACCCTTTAAAAGCTTTTTCGCTTCTTTTTCATCTCCTTGTTAGCTTTTTCTTTTAAAAGGGGATTTCAAATCCTCCTCTTTATTCCCCAGTCCCTTGAAATTGTCCACATAAAAACTTTTTTTGATTTCTTTGAAGGGGCTTTAAAATTTCTTCAAATGTGTTTTTAGAGTAGCTTTAGTAAGAATGGGAGGATGTTCCCAACCAAAAAATTACTGTTTTTAAAAACCCGATAAGTTTTTCACAGGCTTTGGGTTTCATGTGGATTTTCAGGCCACAAGAATCGAGAAATAACCCTCTATCAAATTTTTGTAGTCCTACTCTCAAAAAAAGTTTTGGGAAATTTTCCCCTTTGAAAGGCATATGGGTTTGTGGAAATTTTAAAAACCCACGTCTCCAAGCTTCCATTTTGTGGGGGCCCGGGCACCCAGACAGTCATTAGACTTGCTACACCCTTATTTCCCACTTGCGCTGCAGTTTTTATAAAAAACACTTTAGGGGGGGGTTGGGTTTCAGAATCTTTTGTGACTCCATGGTGCGGGGAAAATTGAGCGTCGGGTTCCCCTTTTTTTTCTTCGACTTTTTTCCTCAAAAAAATTAAATTGTCCAACGGGGTTCTTGTTTGATATTATCATGGGACAGCCCGTAGCTTGGATCTTTCCTGAGCTCATTTTTATTTGTGCTTTCATCTGCCCAAAAACCATGCGTTAATTGCTGGGTTTTGATGGGGTGGTTTTAAATTTCCATGGAAACCCCAAAACCCAAATTTACTGTAAAATTCTTTATTTTTGGACTTTTGTCCAAATAGGGGTTAAAGTCGGGGGGATTTCTTGTGGGCTTGGTTTATTTACATCAATACCTTCGCATCAAAATCCCCACAATTATCAACGGGTTTCCCTTTAAATTTCTTCCAGTAATGTTAATTTTTGCTGGGGGTACATGATCAGTGGTTATTCTTGTCTAGTACATTTTCCCCACTGAACCCAAATCAGCTTCTTCCCACTTTGGAGGGGGAAAAATGGGACCCATATCATTGTGGCCCCCTGCTTTTTTCAGCAAGGAACACCCTGTTTACTTACTATTTTTTGAAAAAAACCCAGTGAAATAATCATTCCCAATTTTTAAATCAATTGGGGACAAATTTGTGCCCCGTTTTTTTTGTCAGGACAGGGTTAACTTGCCTTGGGCTGCTTTAGTGCTGAAAACTGTTCTTTTAACCCCTAGATCTGAAACAGATTTGGGGAAAAATATCTATTTACCACAGCTTCTACTGTCTTTTTTCCTGTTTCCTAGACCAACAGGGATTTGGGCCCTAGGTCATATGTCTGTTTCCCAGAATTGTAAAAAAAAAACCAAAGTATATTAACTTCTTTTTGGTTGGGGTTTTGTTTTTTTCGGGTTTTTTGCAACCTGTTTTTCCCTTAGGAAGGCCTTTGTGGGGCTTGATAAAATATTTGTTAGCAAATTGGTTTTTTGTGAAATTTACTAGTTAACTAAAACTCGAGCTATCGGGAGGGGGGCAGTTGTTTTAAAAAATTAATCTCTCACATTTAATGCTGTTGCTTTTTGGGCCCTTCCCCTAAATTCTGGGGAAAGGGTCTCGCTTTTTTTCAGAAAAAAGTTTTTGGGGCTAATGCTTTTATGATGCTTTCCCTTGCATTTAAAACCTTTTTTAAAGTGAGAAATTTAACTCCTTTGTGTTCCCCTAAACATTTGTTGCCCTTTTAGCTGATGAACACGTTTTTTAAAACATGCCCCATTGGGGGTGTTTTGAATAAATACGTGCCCAATGTTTTCCCCCCACCCCCCAAAGTACACATTTTGGAGTACTTTTATGATGACTTTGGGTTTAAATGTCTTTTTTGTATTCACAGCTTGATAAATGCCTATGGGGGAAATTTCCCATTCGTGTTTTAGGGGGGAAAGTAGGGTTATAACTCTTTTTAAAAGGGTTTTGAAGGTTTTGTTAATCCCCGGGGTTTGTGGATTTTTCATCTTTTCTCGTTGCTTGCATGCATTTAAACTATTGTTTGTAAACCTTGCTAATTTCTTCACAAGTTTAAATTTGCGTTTATTTACTAATATTTAATCGTTAAAAGTTTGTTTGGGGACAATTACTTTTTAAAATAACCCCTGATAAAAAACCCTTTACATTTTTCTTAGGTCATTTTTAGATCTGAGATCTGAGGGAAAAATTGTTAATGTAATTCTAAATTTCCTGTTTAAATCTGAAAAAAAAAATGTTTTGGGGGGCTTTAAACCCGATTTTTAAGATGCATGCTAAATCTAGCCTTGTCAGCATCAAAAATAATTGTCTGCTAAAAACACGTTTTAAAGGCCCATTTGATAATTGCTTTGACCACCGGAAATGACTTAAGTTCTTAGGGTTTCCCTTCACAAGAGATTTAAGGTAAATTTAAACTTTCAAAAAATTTTTGTCAGTTCGTTTTATTTATAGGGTTGAAAAACCCCTAATGAATTCTTCTAATTAGGGGCCCCTTGGGAAAAAAAGGTAAAGACAAAGTAGGTAAAACCTTTGGGAATGGGACAATTGTTGTTGTTACAGGTGTAACAGGTGTTTGACCACTAGTTACAGTAGGTCTCTGGGCAGAGTTTTGCGGGAGTTGCCTGGACTCCTGTCCAAACCCTTTAAATTGGGTTTATTACTAAAAGTATCCAAAACATTTTTTAAATTTATTCCCCGCGGATTGATTTAAAAAATTTATTTTAAAAATGTGTAAGTCTGAATTAATTTTTTCCAAGGGCGGTTTTGTAAAAAAATTTTTAATTTTGGGCCTCAAGATCATCAAAATCCCTTTTTTGTATCTTGGGGGTTTAAACCTTCAGACTGAAATTAAATTTTCTAAAATTTTGTTTAAATTTTGTCTGTAAAGACTGAAACTGAGTTTTCAAAAAAAGCCATTTTAATTTGGGGTTTCTGAAAATTTTAAACAAAAAACTTAGAGTGTTTTTAAAAAAACACTGTATGCTTTAAAAAAAAAATTAAAAAAAGCGAGTTTTTGTTTTTTCTTAAGTCGCATTTAAACAGTTTAGACCAAATAATGACCTTTCTAAGGGTTAACCTCCGGGTCAATGAATATGAAGGGTACCCCCAGTACATGTGGTGGTTGTTTATGGCTTTTAGTTTGCCGTGTTAGCCTGACCACGGTGATTAATCGTAAATAACGTTTTTAAAATTCATTTACTATAAAACCCCATAAATGTCAA
>NW_026465757.1:0-36703 GCF_026875155.1 Cherax quadricarinatus
TCACCATTACTATCACAGGACAGCACCTCCAGCTTCACCATTACTGTCTCTCAGGACAGCACCTCCAGCTTCACCATTACTGTCTCACAGGACAGCACCTCCAGCTTCACCATTACTGTCTCACAGGACAGCACCTCCAGCTTCACCATACTGTCTCTCAGACAGCACCTCCACTTCACCATTACTGTCTCTCAGGACAGCACCTCCAGCTTCACCATTACTGTCTCACAGGACAGCACCTCCAGCTTCACCATTACTATCAGCCCCACATTTACTGACTACCAGGACATCACCTCCAGCCTTACAGTTTCTGACTACATGGCCAGTATCAAGGGCAGTACCATTCAGCCCAGACTTTTTATGTTCCCATCTGTTGTAGAAAGCTTCCAGGTTTTCTATGAAAGCAGCTTTGATGTTGTCCTCTTTTAATATCCTTTTGATTTTAGTCAACAGATTGATCTCATTTGGACATACCCAAAAACACTTCCCTGTTTTAATACTGCTTGTAGCTAGTTCTTGGATATCTGCGCAAGGGGTGTGGCACCAATTTCCACAGAAATGACAATTTATCCATGTGGAAGCCCGTTTGTTTGATTGACTGAAGACTACACAGAGCTTCATAATGATTTGAATGGTTGATTTACTGTAATTCTACTAGCAACCTCTTGAATACTCTATTAATAACCTCCTTAAATGAAGCTTTAGCTATTTGTATTTCTATTTCTAACTGTACTTGTATATTGGACAGCTTACCGTGTACGTTCCTGATTTATATATATATATATATATATATATATATATATATATATATATATATATATATAAATATATATATATAATATATATATATATATATATATAATATATATATATATACATCTCAATAGTAGTACCAGTTCCTAGTAACCAGTTACCAGTAACCAGTGTACCAGTAGATGACTCACTACCAACCGTCTCTACGTGAATCACTGTCTGTATTCATATTGGTGCTGACCACAGCAGTATTTCAAACACCCCCTCACATATGGGTACTGGGGTTAGTCTTACGAGTGAGAGCAAGGAGGCAGGTCACGGCTGTTTGGCGCTTCCCACACTATCCGTAATATATGTACTACCAGCCTACATGAGTATTTCTTTACCCTATCCACGTGTTCGAACCCCACATGATAAATGGTGGCAACGGTGTGGGAGCGTGGATTTAAGCTTTTTTAAGGGTATTTCAAGACGTTAGAAGACTGTTTGTGGGTTGCCGGCAGGTCAAAAGGTGAACCGTCTCACCTATCTCCAGCTATTCGCTCCCCTCACAACCTCCACCCTGTAGCCTGCAAGCCTGTTGCAGCCGTTTTTCAAGCTTCCTGGCTTAGTTCGTGTGCTAATTGCTTCAATCTCCGAGGGGTTGACCCGGATTTTGCAATTAAGCCAGTCAGTAAGCCAGACTGTGGAAGTGAACGCTAGTCAGCCTGCCTCAGCCTACCATCCAGCCTGTCTCCTGTCATCCATCTGCTCCTTCATGCTGTGTGCATCGTTACACGTCTTCCAGTCAGCCATTCTCGTGGGTTAAGCCAGTCAGCCAACCCAGCTTCTAACCCAGCTGAGAGGGAGAAGTAAGCCATGCAAGTTCCTCTGAAGTATTGTCTCATATATCGCTTTGTGCTCCCTGTTGGATGCTAAGAGTGAATTTCACCATTCCTGTGGCATAGAGTGGCTTATCAAGCCACCTTCATGAGTGGTGAGAAGTGCGTGGCAGTGAGAGAGCACAGGGCCGTTCTGTTGCCCCCATCACCACAATCCACCACCACCACCACCAGCCACCCACCTCATCTACCTGTGGCTGTTTGCACCCTTGTACCGGGTCCTAATACTGTTTTGGCTCACATAATTGGTCAAGAGATTATAGCTGTGTGCCAACGATAAAGCCAGTTATGTGAGTTCACCGAGAAAGCGCAGTTCTTCACGACGACAGTGTGAGTGTAGGAAGTGTCGGAGGCGTCAGTCATCACAGCGCAGGACTTCCCCTTCACTCGCCACTCCGTCTACTACTAAAGACTCCGGTGATAATTTTCTGTTTAGAGACATTTTTGCATTTAAAGACATTTGCGTGTGTGAGACATTTGTAGTGAATTTCTTGTGTACTCTAAGCCTTGTGTTTTCAGTGTAGACTCAGTGTTTCTTTGACTCATTTTTTTTTGCAATATTTTTCAGTGTTATTCGCTCATCTCATATTTTTTTTTATCTGTGCTTTTTTTTTTATGCTACTCTCTGTCTGTAGTATTATTGTGTAGTGTACCAGTCAGTCACTCCGTGTGAAGTGATTCATTCATTTTTTTTTTGTATTCTTTCAGCATTGTATTCTCCAGTATTTGTCCACGTAGTTCATTGGCAGTGATATTTCATACCCATTATAACCAAATTATCCATTTATTTTTCTATGTGTACCTTTTTTCCTGTATGCCAGCAGTGTCTCATTCCCTGTTTTTCGCAGACGTTGTGTACCATTTATTTTTGCCACAAATTTTTGCGTATCAGTCACAGCAAGATTTGTTGTAAGAATATACTAACAATCATGAATACGTGATTAAGTGTTGTGTGCCCTGCACTTGCAAGTGTTACACTCCGTTTTGTTCCTTGTTTATTTTTTATTCATAATTTTATATATTTCTTTGAACAAATACACTCTTAGTGTAATTTCAATATTCTTTTTAACGTAAAAGTGTTTTCTTTAACTCTGTTTGAGTAATTGTTTTGTCTACTTTACAAATAGAGTTAAAGTTGTCAATCAGTTTTTTCTTTCCTATTTTATTTATTATTTAACCTACATTTCCAGTGAACTTTATATTGCATTGATTATTTCTACATCTTATTTTTGTTGCACTTGTTCCTGCAGGACTTATTTTATTTTATTTGATATTTTTATGCATATATTCTCATATCATTATTGCATCTTGTTTTATTCCATTTTATTAATTTTCCTGAGTTGTCTTTGCATTATATTTTAATTTTGTTATGCATTCTTAGAAAATATTTAAATTTCCCTCAGTTAAAACAATTTAGTAATTTTATTTTATACTTTTTACATTGATTTAAAATTTTATTAATTAATTTCTTTATATAGCAAGAGTACAGACAGCTCATTTTGCATTTAATTCAGTCTCCAGTAATATTTATTACTTGTAAATTTTCAATGTTAATTTTTTAATCTAGTCCAACATCCTTTACATTGAGTTATCCTTCCTCTTGCATGTAATCTTAGACATTTTTTATTACTTAAGCAGAATGTTTAAGCATTTCTTCCACTTAAGCTACTGGTCATTTCTATATTTTTTTTTTGCCTCAGTCCTTGAGTAGTTCCCTTATGTACATGCCAGTCAAGTCATAAGAATCAGCAGTCCACAGTACACACATCCCTTACTGGCTGAAAGCCAATAAATTAAGCCCTTGAGGCAATGTGTTTTGTTCTCACAGCTTGTATCTGAGATTTGTTAAAGGCTGCGAAATGTTGAAGTTCAGATTAGTTCCTATAAATTTCCGTGAATTACTTATTAACGTAGCTGAGGCGGTCAGGCACTAGTAATACTGTCACTCCTGTCTGGACTCCAGCCACAAATATCATGCACACAGGATAGTGTGACTACTATCCCTTTGCAATGGCGCGACATGTTCAAGTATATCGTGTCCTTCCCAGGGGAACGCTTGAGAAGAACTTTAGCTTGCAAACGAGTTATGCCATCTCTTGCTAGAAGCCACAAGCCTTGCAGAAAGACGTTTTCTGTGGCTATTGTGGCCCTGTGCGTGTTGTTGTTGACCCTATGTGTTATCAGATTGTGATCCCATCCAATGACAGTAATCAGTGCATTGTAAGAAGTTTTCCTCGAGTAACTTCCACGTTGTTAACGTTTGTAAAGTGAAGTTTATAGCTGATACCTCGTGTCACTGTGGGCGCCACAGATTGAATACAAGCATTGTTCACCGGTAGGCGTGTTCATTTCTTTTCTCCCTGTGGCTTTTGCATTTGAGATAGTTGATTATCGTTCGCCCTTGCACATATTGTGTGTTTTAAAAGCGTTAATTTTTTTCAACTGGGGGAGTCTCCACTCCACCGAGTTTGTTCATTCCTCCGTAAGAAAGAACCGATCCCTAGTGTTCTGTGATTCGATTCCTGCTCAGGAAGAACTTATTCTTACTGTGAAGCCACCAGCACCCATCCGTGACCTTTGTCATGAACCAAGTAAATTACTGTATCGACACAGCCGATTGGGTACTGCCCTAGCAGAAAGAGTAAATCCAGTTAGTACAAAATCCACAGTCACTAGTGAAAATAGTGCCTTACAGCAAGTTCACGATGTTCCAGGTGTTGCCACACCCTGGTATGGATCGTTCAGTAAAACACTCCAGAAATGAAATACTTTTGGCCCATAGCAACTGAGAATCTGAGTATGTTAAGAAATGTAGTTCTGCATGCAACATAAAGGTAATGCTAATGACCCTAATCCAATCCAAGTGTATTCCAACACTAGCGAACCGTGGGAAAGAGTTGCACACGATTTGTTATCTAATTTCCAATGTTCCCTCCAAGGCAACCAAACATCTGTGGTGTTATGGTAGACCAATTCACCAGATATTGTGAGTTAGTTCCTATTTGCAGATAAGACTGCCGAACCGAGCTAAAGCGTTTACAGAAAAGCATTATCTGCAGGCATAGAACCACCCCTAAGTTCACCTAGTAACAGATAATGGAGGTGAATTCTGTAAAGGAGATTCTAGAAATTTGTGCACCTTGTACAAGATCTCTAATCCAACATGTTCCTTCATCATCCTGCCACAATGGTTAAGCAGAATGAACCATAAGAAATTACTTGATTGGTCTTGTGAGAAATTTTTTTGATTTTCAGAACTATAGCGCCTAATAGGTGTTTATAATGAGCGATATGGTCAAAAATGTATTTGACAATAGGACAGAACCAAGAGTTCCCCTTGCGCATGCGCGGATGAGCGGGGGTAGAGGTCGAGTCGGGAAATGGGTGAGGCGGCAGTATTTTGGAATGTAGTGAATGGAGAAATAAGAGTATCAATCACCCCACATTATAAACCCTTCTAGTTATAGCCGACTGATACTGGCCAGTTTAGGTATGTTTGAAATTGGATAGTTAATGAGTGATCCACATACATCAAGGACCAACCAGAAAATAACTGTTAAGTGGTGAGATTATGACAAAGTGTTTTCCCCTAGATGATATATCCATGTGTAATCATACACCCCCCCAAACCCCCCTCATTCAGTTAAACTAATATATGCTAAAACAGTCCAAATTAACTAGTAAACACCGTACTTGTGGGTGCTATCCCAATCCATACCGGGTCTCGGATGATAAGGATAAATGGAGTCGAAGGGACCACCTGCCATGACCAGGGTGGTTAGTTTTCTCACATGTCTACACGGGGTTTCTACGGTAAAACAATATGGTTGCTTCCCCAATGAGATTACTTAGTAATGTATATAATGTTGAGGTACAACAGTAATCACCCCTAGAACAATTTTTCCACATCATGAGAGCCACTATCAATCCCAACAGTGACACTTAGGGATAGAAAGTTTATACCTGATTGTGCCAGTGTGCTATAAATTCAGCTATTACAATGTTTTACTAAGGTGACACTCCAAATTAATGCATTGTATTGGATAGATAAACGTGTGCCTTATGATATTAGTTATGTTCTAATCCGCAAACCAAATAACAACCCTGATGATTTCATAGCAACACGTACCAGCTTCGCCAACGTGTTTATTAGAAGATCCATGAAACGACTACAATAAAACACACAGAATTTACAAGAGTCCGCCAAACACTCGAGCAAAGCCATCCAAAATCAAAAGTAGGTTTCGAGAGTATGGCTGACTAACTTTAACAAAAACGTCTGTCAATAGCAAAAGCTTTGAATCAAAAGTTTGTGGTCCTTATCGAGAGTAGTTGAACAACTCACTGGTAATAAGTATAAGGTTAGAGAAATTCGTACTGTCCGTATAAAGAAAATCGCATTTAGATCATATGAAGTTAGTATGTGATGATAATAATGTTCCAACCCCGAACTAATGTGACAGACTCTGACAATCCTCCTGATCCTGTACTCTCTTCCTCTGATACTCAGTCATAGATTCAAACCTGAGTGTCGTTATTCCCTCGTACACGACAGGTATTGAGAAATCCTCAAGTATCATATGGTAACTTCCATTCAGATTGGGCCTCCAAATACACATGAGTTAGCCAATGCAAAAGAGTTATGATCCTCCCAAGATGACACCCATTCTGCATATTGTCAATCTTACCCTAGCGGAGTTGGGGTTAAATGGAAATAACTGAAAACAATAATTATAGTATCAACTTATCATTATTCAAGAATTTTTTTTTA
Source organism: Cherax quadricarinatus (assembly GCF_026875155.1). Taxonomy (NCBI): domain Eukaryota; kingdom Metazoa; phylum Arthropoda; class Malacostraca; order Decapoda; family Parastacidae; genus Cherax; species Cherax quadricarinatus. Next base: position 6,406 of record NW_026465757.1, read on the forward strand.
TTGTTTTCACGTTCCTCCCGGTTCCGAATTCTGGAGAGTTAACATCAGATTTGATGCACCGAAAAATTCCTGCCTTTCTGTATTAACACTTCTTTCTTTGTATATATTCCTTCCTCAGAATCCGTAGATCACATGATACAGATCGAACGATCAAAAATTTTTTTTTTATCACTTCTATTGTGTAATCTCAACATGAGGTTTCAATTCGATGAGTTTTCATTTGATGAGTATTTCATTCGATGAGTTGTGAATAATTATACATTGTATTGCATTACGTTTTCACAGTACGTAAGCTTCCATTCCAATATTCTACTTATGAATTTAAATGTTTCAATTTTGTGGTACTTTGACATTGTAAAGAATCAACCCAAGCCGTATACTGCCATCTCTAGTTTGTAATTAGTTAGTATGTCGTGACGACATACGTTAGTGTCCGCCGAGCTCCTCAGTATAGTAACCAGTTCCCTAGTAACCAGTATTACCAGTAACCATGTACCAGTAGCTGACTCACTACCAACCTCTCTGCATGATTCACTACTGTCTGATCACATTGCTGCTGACCAACAGCAATATTCAAACACCCCCTCACATATGGGTACTGGGGTTACTCAGTCTTACAAGTGAGATCGAAGGAAGGCAGGTCACGGCTATGTTTGGGGCCGCATGCCTTCCCATCGCTATCCGTAATATACGTCTACCAGCCTACGAGAGATTACTTTACCCTATCCACGTGTTCGAACCCCACATGATATATATAACAATATAAATATATATATAATATATATATATAAATTTATATATAAATTATAATATATATATATATAAATAGTATATTTTTAAGTATATATATATATATAGATATATATGTGTATATTATTATTATTTTATTATCCCAACACTGGCCCGATTCCCACCAAGGCATGGGTGCCCAAAAGAAAAACTTTCACCTCATTCACTCCATCACTGTCTTTGCCAGAAGGGTGCTTTACACTACAGTTTTTTAAACTGCAACATTACACCCCACCTTCAGAGTGCAGGCACTGTACTTCCCATCTCAAGGACTCAAGTCCGGGCCTGCCGGTTTCCCTGAACCCTTCAAAATGTTACATGCTCACACCCAACAGCACGTCAAAGTATTAAAAACCATTTGTCTCCAATTCATTCCTATCAAACACGCTCACCATGCCTCATGGAAGTCCCCCAAGCCCCACGCACAACACAAAACCCTTTACCCCTCTCTCCAACCTTCTAGGCCGACCCCTACCCCGCCTTCCTTCCACACAGACTGATACACCTCCTTGAAGTCATTCTGTTTCGCTCCATCTCTCTACAGTCCGAAACCACCTCACAACCCTTCCTCAGCCTCTGGACTAACAGTTTTGGGTAATTCCCGCACCTCCTCCTAACTTCCAAACTACGAATTCTCTGCATTATATACACACCACACATGCCCTCAAGCATGACATTCTCATGCCTCCAGCCTTCTCTCCAGCATCAGCAGCAACATTCACACAACCATAGCATTCCACCCATATAAGAGCGTTGGTAAAACTATCTCTGATACCATTCCCCTCTTTGCCTCTAAGGACAAAAGTTCTTTGTCTCCACAGGACATCCAAGTGCACCACTCACTCTTTTCCCCTCATCAATTCTATGATTCACCTCATCTTTCATAGACCCCCATCTCGCTGACACGTCCAATCCCAAATAATCTGCAACAATGCACCTCCTCCATACTCTCTCCCTCCAATCTGATATTCATCTTTCATCACCTAATCTTTTTTGTTATCTCTCATACCTTACACTTATCCTGAATTCCCCTTAATTTTCTTCTTTGCACACCCTACCAAATTCATCCACCAATCCCTCCTGCAACTTCTCTTCAGAATCTCCCCAAGAGCAGGGGATGTGTCTCCAGCAAAGAGCACTGTGACAACTCCCACTTTGCGTGTGATCTTTAACATTTAATCTTCCAACGCCTCTTAGCCAAGACACTTCCATTTTACTTCTCTTACAACCCCATCTATAAATATATTAAACAACCACGTGACATCACACATCCTTGTCTAAGAGCCTACTTTTACTGGGAAATAATTTCCCTCATTCCTACATACCAAACTTGAGCCTCACTATCCCTCGTAAAAACTCTTCACTGCTTTCAGTAACCTACCTCCTACAACCATACACTTGCAACAACAATCTGCCATATTGCCCCCCTTATTCCACCCTGTCATAACTCCGTATCCAAATCCTTAAATGCACACAAAGACCTCTTAAGGGGGGCATGGTGGATCCTTATCTAAAATATTGTTCACTTATATGTTTCACTGTAAACAACCTGGTCCACACACCCCCTAACCTTTCCTACAAGCCTCTTTGTTCATGCGCTATCCTATTCTCCGTACTTACTCTTTATTCTTTCAATAATAACTCTTCCATATACAACTTTACCAGGTATACTCTGCAGACTTATCCCCCTATAAATTTTGCACTCTCTTTTATCCCCTTTTTTGCCTTTATACAAAAGAACTATGCATGCTCTCTGTCTGCCAATCCCAAGGTACCTACCCTCATCCATACATTTATTAAATAATTGCAAACCAACCACTCCAAATATTATATCCCCACCTGCTTTTAACATTTCTATCTTTATCCCATCAATCCCGGCTGCCTTACCCCCTTTCATTTTACCTACTGCCTCACGAACTTCCCCCACACTCACAACTGGCTCTTCCTCACTCCTACAAGATGTTATTCCTCCTTGTCCTATACACGAAATCACAGCTTCCCTATCTTCATCAACATTTAACAATTCCTCAAAATATTCCCTCCATCTTCCCAATACCTCTAACTCTCCATTTAATAACTCTCCTCTCCTATTTTTAACTGACAAATCCATTTGTTCTCTAGGCTTTCTTAACTTGTTAATTCACTCCAGTGAGATTAACAGTGGACCCCCGGTAAACGATATTTTTTCACTCCAGAAGTATGTTCAGGTGCCAGTACTGACCGAATTTTTTCCCATAAGGAATATTGTGAAGTAGATTAGTCCATTTAAGACCCCCAAACATACATGTACAAACGCACTTACATAAATACACTTACATAATTGGTTGCATTCGGAGGTGATCGTTATGTCGTGCCGAATATGTAAAACTGGTCAATTAGCAAGAACTCATTTAAAATTAAGTCCTTTCTAAAATTTTCTCTTATACGTTCAAAGATATATTTTTTTCATTAATGTTAATGTAAAAAAATTTAATTTTGCTCCAAAAGAATTTTAGAAAACTTACCTAACCTTATTATAACAAGAACAATTTATTTTAGCCTAACCCAACTAAATATATTTTAGATTTGTTTACAATAATTTAATACTAAACAAACACAGTAAAATATATTTTTTTCGTTAGATTCAGAATGATTTTGGCGAAATTATTGCATACACAAATTTTCGCTTGGCCTATATGGCAAGATGAGCGTTGCTATATAAGCCAAGATCGCAAGTTCTGCCTATTCGGCACGACATATATATATACACAGTGGCCCCTCGCATAATGCTATTAATCCGTTCCTGAGAGCTCAATGTTATGCAAAATTATCGTTATGTGAATTAATTTTCCCCATAAGAAATAATGGAAATCAAATTAATCCGTTCCTAACACCCAAAAGTATGAAAAAAAAAATTTTTTACCACATGAAAAATTAATTTTAATACACGCAAACTGAAGAAGACATGCACAGTTACATGACACTTACCTTTATTGAAGATCTGGTGATGATTGATGGGATGGGTGGAAGGGAGAGTGTTGATGGACTTAGAGTTTAGAAGGGGAATCTCCTTCCATTAGGACTTGAGGTAGCAAGTCCTTTTCTGGGGTTACTTCCCTTCTTCTTTTAATGCCACTAGGACCAGCTTGAGAGTCACTGGACTTCTGTTGCACAACTTATCTGTCCATAGAGGTCTGTACCTCTCGTTCCTTTATGACTTTCCTAAAGTGGTTCACAACACTGTCAGTGTACAGGTTGCCAACACGGCTTGCAACAGCTGTCTGAGGGTGATTTTCATCCATAAAGGTTTGCACTTTAAGCCAGATTGGACAGATTTCCTTAACCTTTGAAGTATGCAACTTCTTCAGTTTCTCTCTCCCCTCCTCCGATGCAGTTTCCTCAGGTGTGGTCTCTTGCTGTTGAAGTTGATCTTGCAGCTCATCAGTGGTTAGTTCTTCATTGTCCTCCTCCACCAACTCTTCCACATCCTCCCCACTAACCTCCAACCCCAAGGACTTCCCCAATGCCACAACTGATTCCTCAACTAGCATACGCCTCTCAGGGTTAGCCTCAAATCCTTCAAAATCCCTTTGGTCTAAACATTCTGGCCACAGTTTCTTCCAAGCAGAGTTCAAGGTCCTCTTAGTCACTCCCTCTCAAGCCTTACCTATAAGGTTTGCACAATTGAGGATATTAAAGTGATCTCTCCAAAACTCTCTTAGAGTCAATTGAGTTTCTGTGGTCACTACAAAGCACCTTTCAAACAGAGCTTTTGTGTACAGTTTTTTGAAGTTTGCAATAACCTGCTGGTCCATGGGCTGCAGGGGATGAGTGGAATTAGGAGGCAAAAACTTGACCTTAATGAAGCTCATGTCCCCACAAAGTCGCTCTGCCAAGTCTGTAGGATGACCAGGGACACTGTCTAACACCAGGAGGCACTTAAGGTCTAATTTCTTTTCAGTTAGGTAATTTTTCACATAGGGGGCAAATGCTTGGTATAACCAGTCATGGAAAAAGTCCCTAGTGACCCATGCCTTACTGTTTACCCTGCACGGCACACACAAATTAGCCTTGAGGATATTCTTTTGCCTGAATGCTCTGGGAGTTTCAGAGTGATACACTAATAAAGGCTTCACTTTGCAATCACCACTAGCATTGGCACACATCAACAGAGTAAGCCTGTCTTTCATAGGCATATGTCCTGGGAGTGCCTTTTCCTCCTGAGTAATGTAGGTCCTGCTTGCCATTTTCTTCCAAAACAGGCCTGTTTCGTCACAATTAAACACTTGTTCAGGTTTCAGTCCTTCACTGTCTATGTACTCCTTGAAGTCCTGCACATATTTTTCATCTGCTTTGTAGTCCGAACTGGCAGCCTCACCATGCCTTATCACACTATGTATGCCACTACGCTTCTTAAATCTCTCAAACCAACCTTTGCTGGCCTTACATTCGCTCACATCTTCACTAGTTGCAGGCATTTTTCTAATTAAATCCTCAAGCAACTTCCTAGCCTTTTCACTTATGCTCGCTTGAGAGATGCTATCTCCTGCTATCTGTTTTTCATTTATCCACACCAATAAGAGTCTCTCAACATCTTCTATCACTTGCGATCTCTGTTTTGAAAACACAGTTGCACCACTGGCAAGACAGCTTCCTTGATTGTCGTTTTCTTGGACACAATAGTAAAGATGGTTGTTTGGGGTTTACTATACAACCTGGCCAGCTCGGAGACATGTACTCCACTTTCATACTTAGCAATGATCTCTTTCTTCATCTCTATAGTAATTCTCACCCTTATTCCTGTAGGGTTGGCACTAGAAGATTTCATGGGGCCAATGGTCACTTATTTTGCAGATGAAATCAACAAAAATGCTGTAATAATACGAAATGTTCCTATTGTATGCTTGGATGTTACCGCGGAGGCTGGTTGGTAAACAATGCCACCGGCAGAACATGTGAGGCTGGCTCAGGCTGCACATTAGACGTGTCTCCGATGAATAGCGCTGAGCGAGTTTTTTAGTTTACCTGGAGTTTACCTGGAGAGAGTTCCGGGGATCAACGCCCCCGCGGCCCGGTCTGTGACCAGGCCTCCTGGTGGATCAGAGCCTGATCAACCAGGCTGTTGCTGCTGGCTGCATGCAAACCAATGTACGAGCCACAGCCCGGCTGGTCAGGAACCGACTTTAGGTGCTTGTCCAGTGCCAGCTTGAAGACTGCCAGGGGTCTGTTGGTAATCCCCATTATGTATGCTCGGAGGCAGTTGAACAGTCTCGGGCCCCTGACACTTATTGTATGGTCTCTTAACGTGCTAGTGACACCCCTGCTTTTCATTGGGGGGATGTTGCATCGACTGCCAGGTCTTTTGCTTTCGTATTGAGTGATATTTCCGAGTGCAAGTTCGTACTAGTCCTCTAGGATTTTTCCAGTGTAAATAATCATGTATCTCTCCCGCCTGCGTTCCCGGAATACAGGTTCAGGAACCTCAAGCGCGTTCCCAGTAATTGAGGTGTTTTATCTCCGTATGCGTGCCGTGAAGTTCTCTTAGCAATTTTCTAGGTCAGCAATTTCCACCTGCCTTGAAAGGTGCTGTTAGTTGAGCAGCAATATTCCAGCCTAGATAGAACAAGTGACCTAAGAGTGTCATCATGTGCTTTGGCCTCCACAAGTTTGAAGGTTCTTCCTCATTATCCGATCCCCTGTCATTTTTCAAGCAGATGCGATTGATACAATGTTATGGACCTTGAAGGTGAGATCCTCCGACAAGATCATTCCCAGGTCTTTGATGTTGGTGTTCGCCCTATTTTGTAGCCAGAATTTGTTTTGAACTCTGATGAAGCTTTAATTTCCTCGTTTTACCATATCTGAGTAATTGAAATTTTCTCAACGATGAACTTCCTATTGTTTTTCTGCAGCCAGCCCACTGAAAGATTCAGTTGATGTCCGCCTAGAGCCTTTCAGTGTCTGCAATGGAAGAACACTGTCATGCAGATTCGGGTGTCATCTGCAAAGGAAGAAACGGTGCTGTGGCCGACACCTTGTCTAGTCGGAATGAGGATGAGGAACAAGATGGGAGCATACTGTGCCTTGGGAAAGAGTTTTTCCCCCGTAGCTGCCTCGGACTTTACTCTGTTGACAACTACTCCTCTGTTCTTTGTGGGGAAATTAAGACCATCGACCGATTTTTCCTGTTATCCTTTAGCACGCATTTTGTCGCTTTTTACCCAGGGTCACACTTGTCGAAAGCTTTTGCAAAGTCTGTATATATTACATCTGCATTTTTTTTATCTTCTATGATTTAGGACCTTGTGTAGTGATCCAATAGTTGAGACAGACGGGCGACCTGTTCTAAACCCATGTTCCCGGGTTGTGTAACTGATGGGGTTTTAGATGGGTGGTGTCTTGCTTTTTGGGCCCCTTTTCAATATTTTTATGATATGGGATGTTAGTGCTATTGGTCGTAGTTTTTTGCTTTTGGCTTTACTCCCCCCCTTTGTGGGGGGGGCTATGTTGTTTTTTTTTGGGTAATTGTGGGACACCCCCGTGTCCATTCCCTCCCCAAAGGGATGGAAAAGGCTATGATGGGACTTCTTGCTTTTGATGAACACAGAGTTTTTTCCCTGATCGCCCTGGGGCAAGTGCATGGGCATGTCATTTATTGCCTGTTCGAAGTCATTTGGGGGTCAGGATAACATCGGATAGGCTTGTGTTAAACAAAAATTTTTGGCTCTCCTCTAAAAAAATTCATTTTGATCTTCGACTCTCATCGTTAGCGGCTTCTAAAAACTGGTCAATTTTGGGGCTTTAGTAGCTCATCATTTCCTTTTTGTCATCTGTGTAACCCATCTTGTTTAAGGGGGCCCAAAACGGACGTTTTTCTCGATTTTGTTTTTGGCATAGGAGAAGAAAAATACTTTGGGTTTCTTTCATTTCATTTATGGCTTTTATTTTCTTCCCGCGTTTTCCTGACCCCAAAAGGTTTCTTTTAGTTTTAAGTTCGATGTTGCTATTTCTCTGCCCAAAGTGTCTCCCAAACCCCATTTAGATATTTTAAACCTCTTTTAGCCGCTCTGTTATTTTTTTTCCGTCGCCGGGAAAAGGGGAAACCACTGTCTCTTTCTGTTTTACATCAACTCCTCCTTTTTCTTAGGGGAAAATAAGCCTTGTGAAATACATCGATTGCTCCCGGTTAATCTTTTCTGGGGAAATAAGTTGGGGCCCTGTGTTCTTAGAAATCTTCCCCACTTATAGGGGTTAGACTTGGTTTATTTGGCCCCAATTTTTATTTTTTTGGTTTTTGGGAATTAAATTTTGGGTTTAAATTTGCTCCCTCTGGACAAATTTCCCCTTTAAGTCGGTCGGGGGCTCCGCCCCCATACAGGACTGAACCAAAATTTATGTTTTTATCGGGAGTATATTGTTTTTGATATGGTGAATTTCTTATCAGATCATCATTGTTATAAAAGTGAGGTCTAGTTTTTTTCCCAGTTTTATAGGCCCCAATTTTTTTGGGTTTAAAAATTTTAATTTTGTGCAGGGGGATTTAAAAGCTCGCGGGGAGTGTGAGTTTTCACAGAGCTGCCTCCGGGTGTTTTTTAAACTAAAACCAATATTATTTGCTATATTCCTCCTTTTTAAAGGTTTCCTTTTAAGTTAAAAACCCCCAGGAGCAAGATTTTGGGGTGCAGGAGCGGGAAGGTTTTCCAGACAGGGTCAATTTTTAACAGCTGTTCCGGGAATTGCGGGAGTTGCACCCGGAGGCTTTTTGACTATCAAAATTTGACTGGGTTTTTGGTTCTCGCCCTTTTTAATGCTAAAACTTCCAAAAAACCCTTTGAGGCTTTTTAGCATTTTCGGGTGCAAAAAAGTGCCCTCAATGAAAAGGGAAAAACCCCCCCCCTTTTCCCGGGTTCACCGTCAATCTTTTGGGGTTTAACCAGGATCCAATTTCTTTGTCCAAGTGATCCTTTAGGGGGGTCTAGTGAAAGCCGCGAACTTTCCCTTTTGCCTCTGCAAGCGGGTCCAAAAAATAAAAGGGTTTTTTGTTGTTTTTTTGCGGGCTTTAGACCCTGTATTTTTGAAAAAGAAAAATTAAATTCAAAAATGGGGGTTTATTTGGTACTGGGGGGGGTTTTTTTTCCGGCTTTAGTATCTGATCTTTTGGGTTTGGGAGTGGAGGCCATCGACGTGGTTCCACTCCGGGAAGGACTGGATTTGGTGTAAAATTTTCTCCCTTTTTTCCTGCCATTTTTTTTTTCCCTTTTCCTGGCACAAAAAACCTCTCCTTTTGAGTGGCTGGGGAACCCGGGTTTTTTTCCCGGGCCTGGTTTTTTTGGTATCTTTTTGTCCCCTTTAGATTTTTTTGTTTGGCAATTTAAGTTATAGCACAGTCTTTCCTGTATTTAAAGGGGTTTAAAAATTTTTCGGGGTAAAAAAGCTTACAAAAAAGGGGATTTTTGCATTTTCCTGTTTTTCATGGGGGAAAGGCATTTCCTGGGGTGGTCAATTTGCCCCCGCCCCAAATCTGTTTTTTCCGAACCCCCGGGCCACAATACCGAGTCCCATAGATGTGCACAGGCGGGTTTCCGTTTCCTTGGGTTTTTCTGTGACTGTATTCCCTTTTGGGTTTGCATTTTTTCCCTGTCTTACTTCTACCCCCCCCTAGCCACCAAAAAATGGAGCTCCCACCATTTTTTTTTTGGAAAAATCCTCCTTTTGCTAGGGGATTTTCCTCTTTTTTGCTATTTCCTGCGGTTTTTTCAAGTTTGCAATTTTGGGGTTTTTATCTTATCTTTGACAACACTTTTTTCCCCTACAAAGGGCTCCTGCCCCTATGGGGTTTCTTTCATTTGTTTTCCCTTTCCCTGCGTTTAAATTTCCCCGACTACCTGGACAAAATCTCCAGCTTCCCATTACTGTCTCCCGGGGACAGCTTTCCTCCAGCTTCCCCATTATTCTCCCAGGACAGATCTCCAGCTTCACCATTACTGTCTCCCAGGACAGCACCTCCAGTTTCACCATTACTGTCCCCCAGGAAGCACCTCCGGGCTTCCCCCTTTTACTGTCTCCCAGGACTCACTATCAGCCCCCCTTTTACTGATTTACCGGGGAAAATCATCTCCAGCCTTACAGTTTTCTATACGGGGCCATTATAAAGGGGCAGTCCCTTTCCCACCCGGACTTTTTTGTTCCCATCGTTTAAAAACTTCCAGGTTTTCTATGAAAGCAGTTTGATTTGCCCTTTTTTTTTAAATTTCCCTTGTAAAATTTTAGCCCCACAGTTTTTCTAATTTTGGGCTTCCCCAAAAAAACACTTCCCTTTTTTAAATATGCTTGTAGCTATTCTTGGATTTCTGCAAAAGGGGGCAGACCCCCAATTTCCACAAAAATGACAATTTATGCATGGGGAAAGCCCGTTTTGTTTGACTGACCACAGATCCCACACAGCTTCATAATGATTTGAAGGGTTTTTGTTTTAAAACTGCTTTCTCTAGCAAACCTTTTGGGAATTTTCTATTAATAACCTGCTGGGTTGGTGCAAAACAAAAACCGTTTAAAAACCCCATTTTTCCCCCCGGGGTTTTCCGGCCCAGTCAATTTTTTCGGACCAGTAAAGGGTTTCGGCCCAGTTCTATCTGATTGTCATGGGTCACTTTTTTAAAACCCCTACTGGTGGGGATTTAGCTAAAACATAAAGGGATCTACTGGAAATTATCTACCCGAGAAATTTATGGTTTTTGATTGATACAAAAGTATAACTTGCGGTTGAAAGCCGGTGCCTCGGGACTCCTAAAATTTGACAACGGTCGAGCCTCCCCCCCATTTTTTTTAAAAGTCGTTGAAACCAGCTTCTCTTTTTTTTTTTTCGGTCTCCACCAAAATAAATGCATATTATCACTATGTTGACGGGGGTTTGAAAATTTTTGGGGAGGAAGGGCGCTTTACTGTAGAAAAAATTTGTTTCTCGTTGTGTAATTGCGACCGCTGGAAACTACAGGTAAAAAAAAAATTCACAGTAACGTCTGGTTTTTCAAAAAAAAGAAATAATAAAATACTCCACTTCACTAAGACCTTATAATACTGGTTAGTTGCAATACAACACGGGTATTCTGCATTCACTGGTATCATTTAGTTATATGGGGAGTACACTAGGGGCCAGGAAGATTTTTAAAAAACCTGACCGTGGTAATTTTCCCTGGCGCTTCTGGCACCTCCCCTTCTATAGGTTATCACTTATTTAAAAATTTCACCTGTTTTCAAATGACTTTTTAAAGCCTTTTTCATCAAAAAACCTGGGGACCCCACTGTATATAAAAATACACTATGTAAAAACCCCAATGTTTTTAAAGGGGAGACTTTTTTTTCCTTGACACAAAGTTCAAAAATTTTTATTTTTCCCCAAAAGGGGGGACAGGCCTATGTTTCCCCCTTCCGGCAGTAAACTCGGCTAGGAAGTGCAAAACTAATTCCCCCTTTTTTTTACTCATATATAATTTTTTTTCCCGCCAAGTTTGGTTCCAGGCGCTAGAGGGATGTATCTTTATAGGTTTTAAAGACAAAAAAATTTTAAAGTTCTAGCACGTAAGAGCGACCGTGAAAACCCCAAAAAAACCCGGGAGCACAACGAGGAAACGCTAACGCTATGTCGCTGGGGTTTTGCGTGTACCCTTAGACATTTTTTTTTTACTTATGCAGAATTTTTAAAAAGGGCATTTTTTTTCCATTAAGCTTACTGTGTCATTTCTCAATTTTTTTTTGCCTTATTTTCCTTTGAGTAATTTCCCCTTTGAGATCATTTCCCAGCCACTTTTGAATGTTACTTAGTTATAAAGCCAGTCAAAGTCAAAAGGGAACAGCCACAGTCCCAACATTCCCTTACTGACTGAAAGACAAAAACCTGCCCTTGACAATGTGTTTTTTCCCCACGCTTGTATCTGAGATTTTTTTAAATTGCTGCGAAAGGGAAAGGGTTCAGATTAATTTCCCTTTAAAGATCCGTGAAATATTTAAATTTAACGTAGCCGACGGTCAGGCCCCTAGTAATACTGTCACCCCCTTCCCAAACTCCACCACAATTATCTTTGCACACGGGTTAGTGGGGATTACAAACCCTTTGCGATGGCGACTTGTTAAAGTATTCGTTCCTTCCCAGGGGACGTTTTGGGGAGAAGAATTTTAAACTTGAAAACAGTTTATGCCATCTCTGTGTTTGCCACAAGCCTTTGGGCAGAAAGACGTTTCTGGGGTAGTGGTTTTTTTGAGGGGTTGTTGTTGCCCCTTTGGGGTTCAGATTGTATCCCATCCTAGTTGACGTAATCAGGCATTGTAAAAGTTATTCTCGAGTAACTTCCACGTTGTTAACTTTAGTAATTGAAGTTTAAAAGCTATATTTTGTGCCCACTGTGTGCGACCCCAGATTGAAATCAGCATTGTTCACTGTGTTCATTTTTTTTTCTCCTGTGCTTGCATTTTTGAGATGTAATTCGTTCCCCTTTTGCTCTTTATTGCGTGAAAAAGCGTTAATTTTTTCAACGGGGGGGAAGTCACCCAAACTCCACCGAGTTTGTTCATTCCCCAGTAAGAAAGAACCGATCCCTTGTTTTCGGTAAATTCGATTCCTGCCCGGGGAAGATTTTAAATTCTTACTGTGAAGCCACCCAGCACCCTTCATTGACTTTGCCATAAACCCAAAAAATTTAACTGTATCGAACAGCCGAGTTTTTTTATCCAAGCAAAAAGAGAATACCAGTTAGTAATTCCACAGTCACTAGTGAATGTAGCCTTACGCTAGTTCACGATTTTTTACCAGGTGTTGCACATCCGGGGAAAGGATCGTTCAGGGAAAACAACCAGATTGAAATCCCTTTTGGGGCCCCATATTTCAACTGTATATCTGAGTAAGTTAAGAAATGTAGTGTCTCCCCCCAAAAAAAAGGTAATGCCTTTAAAGGGCCCAAAACCAACCAAGGGGTATCCCCCCCTACTAGCGGGAACCCTGGGGAAAAAGTTGCAAAAAATTGTTTAAAAAATTTTCCCAAAGTTCCCCCCAAGGCAAAAAAAATCGTGGTTATGGTAGACCCTTTTTACCAGATATTGTGAGTTAGTTCCTAAAGCAAATAAGGGCTCCGAGAAAATAGCTAAAGCGTTTAAAGAATGCATTAAACTGAGGCATAACCCCCCCTAAGGCCCTAGTAACAGATAATGGAGGTGAATTCTGTAAAAGGGGATTTTAGAAATTTGTGGGAAAATTTTAAAAATCTCTAAATTCCCACCCTTGTTTTCCCCATAAACCTGCCAGCCCAAAGGGGTTTGCAAAATAACCAATAAGAAAGTATTGATGTCTTGTGTGGAAATTTTTTTGGGTTTTCAGAAGCTATAGCGCCCCAATAAAGGGGTTTTTTAAAGTTTCGATTTTGAGTCAAAAAAAATTTGACAATAGGACAGAACCAAGGTTCCCCTTTTCGCATGCGGGAAATTTCGGGGGTAGAGGGGAATTTGGGGCAAGCGGGAGGCGGCCCGTTTTTTGGAAAAGAAATGAATGGAGGAAAAAAAAGGAGTATAATCACCCACAGTTAAGTAACCCCTTTAGTTATAGCAGACGATATGGGCCCGTTAGGATGTTTTAAAATTTGGTAGGTTATGAGGGGATCCAGCACATCAAGTGACCACCGAGAATATCTTTGGGAAGTGGTAGATTTTGTACAAGTGTTTTCCTTGTGGATTTTATCCAAGTTTTAAACCCACCCCCCCCCCCCCCCCCTTCAAATTTAGTTAAAAAAATTTAAAAATCTATACAGTCCCCAACAAATTTAAATTTGTAAACACCGTAAATTGTTGGGGGCTATCCCCAAACCATATGGGTTTTTCGGAAGGTTGGGTAAGAATTTTGGGTCAAGGGACCACCGGCCATGCAGGGGGGGTTAAGTTTTCTCAAAATGTCTACACGGGGTGATAGGAAAAAAATATGGTTGTTTTCCCCAAAGAGATTACTTGTATGAAAATAAAGTTGAGGTACATACAGGTAATCACCCCTAAAAATTTTCCACAAAAACTTGAGAGCCCCTATCAATCCCCAGTGAAACTTGGGATGAAATTTACCCGATGTGCAGTGTGCAAAAAATTCTGCTTTTCAATTTCTATAGGGGACACTCCAAATTAATTTCATTGTATGGTGTTAAAAAACGTTTTTTTCCCCTTTTGAAATTGTTATGTTCCCAAACCCCAAAACCCAAAATTTCAACCTTTATTACCCGGGGGGGGTTTTCCTGGAGAGAGTTTCGGGGTCCAAAGCCCCCCCGGGGCCCCCCTGTGACCAGGCCCCCGGTGGGATCCCGCGCCTGACAACCAGGCTGTTTTTTTGCTGGGTTTCAAAGCAAAACCAAAGTACGAGCCACAGCCCGGCTGATTTGGAACTGAATTTAGGTGCTTGTCCCAGTGCACTTGAAGGGCTGCCCGGGGTCGTTGGTAATCCCCCTTTTTGTGTGCTGGGGGGCAGGTTTTTAACATCTCGGGCCCCGACACTTATTGTAGGGTTTTCTTTTAAAGTGCTAGTGCCCCCCCTGCTTTTTTGGGGGGGTGGTGCAAACGGCTGGCCAAGTCTTTTTCTTTCGAAATGATGATTTGTGTGGGAAGTTTTGGGACTAGTCCCTCTAGGATTTTCCCGGTGTATATAATCATGTATCTCTCCCTCCGCGTTCCAGGGAAAAACAGGTTTTGAAACCTCAAGCGCTCCCCCGTAATTTAGGGGTTTTATCTCCCTTTTGCCGCCCTTTTAAAGTTTCTGTACTTTTTTAGGTCGGCCAAATTTTAAACCCGCCTTGAAAGGGGGGCGTTAGAGGGGCCAGCAATATTCCCGCCTAGATAGAACCAAAAATGACCTAAGAGTGTCAAATGGGCTTTGGGCCCCTATTTTGAAGGTTTCATTATCCACCGGTTTATTTTTTTAAACAGATGCAAATTTATACAATTTTTTTGGGCCTTGAAGGTGGGGATCCTCCGAATTTAAACACTCCCCCGGTCTTTGACGTTGGAGTTTCGCTCTAATTTTGGCCAGGGAAATTTTTTTTGTTAACCCGATTAAGATTAATTTTCCCCATTTTACCATATCTTTAGTAATTGAAATTTTTCATCGTTAAATTCAAATTGTTTTTTGGGAGCAATTCGTACCAACTTAGCTCAAAGTGTTTTTAGAAAGGGAAAAATGAAACAAAATTATAAAACAACGGGAGAAATTTTCAAGAGTCCCAAAAAACCCAGCAAAGCCCCAACCAAAATCAAAGTAGTTCGAGAGTTTTTTCTGACTAAAATTTAACAAAAAGTCTCCCAAAGCCAAAGCTTGGAAAAAAAAAGTTTGTTGGGCCTTATCGAGAAATTGAAAAAATCTCACTGGTAATAAGTTTAAAGGTTTAAAAAATTTTGTACTGGCAGTATTAAAAAAATCGCATTTTTAAACAAGAAATTAAATTGTGATGAAATGATGTTCCAAACCCCGAAATAAAGTGCAGACTCTACAATCCCCCCTGATCCTTTTATTCTCTTTCCCCCTTTATCTCAGTCAGACGATCAACCTGATGTCGTAAATTTCCCCATGTACACGACGGTATTGGGGAAAAAACCCCAAGGAACATTTTTAACTTTTCCAAAATTTAGATTTTGGGCCCCAAATAAAAGCATTAGTTGCCAATGCTACAGAGTTTGATCCTCCCCGAGATGACACCCATTCTGCAAATGTCAATCTTACCCTAGCAAAGTTGGGGGTTTAAAAGTAAAAAACCTGTAAAAGATGAATAATTAAAAAGTATCAACTTTTTCAGGTTCAAAATTTTTTTTTTTTTTGTTTCCTTTCTCCGAATTCTGGGAGTTTTAAAAGTCTAGATTTGGAAGTGCACCGAAACTGCCCTTTTGTTAAACAATTCTTTTCCCTTTTTATTTTTTTCCTTTCCCCCAGAAAACCCTAGATCACATTTAATACGATTTGATCGAACAAAAATTTTTTTTTATCCTTTATTGTCTAATCTCAACCCTTTTTTAGTTTTTTATTCGATGAGTTTTTATTTGATGAGTTTTTATTCGATGGGGTTTTGTTTCTTTAAAATAAATTTTTATTGAAATTCCCGGTTTTTTTAGTTTTCGTAAGCTTCCCCTTCCAAAAATTTTCCTTTGTATGTTATAAAGTTTTTAATTGTTTTGTAAATTTTGACATTGTACAGAATCAACCCAAGCCCTATACCTGCCTCTCTAGTTTGTATTAGGGTTTTATGTCGGGTGACATACGTTAGGTCGCCGAGCTCTCAGTAGTAAATACCAGTTCCTAGTAACCAGTTACCCCTTTAACCCGTGTACCAGTAGATGACTCCCCCACCAACCGGCTCTGGGGTGAATCCCTGTCTGTATTCACATTGCTGCTGGGCCACCCGCATAAATTTTAAAAACCCCCCCCACAATGGGTACTTGGGGGTTTTCATCTTACGGAAATGAAAAGCAAGGAAAGGGAGGTCACGGGTGGGTTTTGGGGCTTCCCACCTATCCGGGAAAAATACGACTACCAGGGCCCACGGGAGTATTTTTTTACCCCAACCACGTTCGAAACCCCCCCCTGAAAATATTTAAATTTTTTAAAAATTTTACACTGGCCATTCCCCCCAAAAGGGGGGTGGCCCCAAAAAGAAAAACTTTTTTACCATCATTCCAAATCCCCTCACTGTCCCTTTCCAGAAGGGGGGCTTTACAAATTCAGTTTTTTTAAAATGCAACATTAACACCCCTCCTTCGGTGGGAGGCACGTATTCCCCTCTCCGGGCTCAAGTCCGGCCTGCCGGTTTCCCCAAAAAACCCTTATAAATTTACTTTGCTCACACTCCCAAAAGCACTTCAATTTTTAAAAAAACCTTTTGTCTCCATTCACTCCCATCAAAACACGCCACGCATGCCGTTTGGAAAATCCCAAACCCCTCGCACCAAACCCCCTTTACCCCCCCCCCCCAACCCCCCTAGGCCCCCACCCCTACCCTGCCTTCCTTTTCCCCAAAAGGGCTGATACACTCTTGAAGTCTTCTGTTTCGCTCCATTTCTCAAATGTCCGAACCCCCTTTCAACAACCCTTCCTAGCCCTGGACAACATTTTTGGTATCCCGCCCCCCTCCTAATTCCCAAAAAATCAAAATTCTCTGATTATTTTCACACCCACTTGGCCTCAGAAAATAATCTCCACTGCCCCAGCCTTCTCCTCGCGGGAAACATTCATCCCCCACGCTTCAACCCTAAAAGAGCTTTGGGTTTTAAAACTTACTTATACTTCCCCCTCTTTGCCCCCAAGGACAAGTTCTTTGTCTCCACAGACTCCTAAGTGCACCACTCCCCTTTTTTTCCCTCATCAATTCTATGATTCCCTATTTTCATAGCCCCTCCGCGGACACGTCCACTCCCAAATATCTGATTACGTTCACCTCTCCATATTCTCCCTCCATCTGATTTTCAATTTTCATATAACTTTTGTTTCCTCATAACCTTACTTTTTCCCTGTATTCACTTTAATTTTTCTTTTTTGCACCCCCTACCAAATTCATCACCAATCTCTGCAACTTCTCTTCAGAATCCCCCAAGGCACAGTGTCATCAGCAAAGAGCAGCTGTGACAACTCCCATTTTGGTGTATTCTTTTTTTTTTTAATCCCGCCTCTTGCCAAGACCCTCGCATTTATTCTTTCAACCCCATTATAAAATATTAAACAACCCCGGTGACATCACACATCCTTGTCTAAAGGGCCCCCTTTACGGGAAAAAATTTCCCCTTTTTCCCCATACTCTAAATTGAGCCCCACTACCTCGTAAAAACTCTTCACTGCTTTCAGTAACTCCTCCCCACCATACCTTGCAACATCTGCATATTGCCCCCCCATCCACCCGTTTCGCCTTTTAAATCCATAAATGCCCAAAAACCCCCTTTAGCCTTATCTAAATATTTTTATTATTGTTTCACTGTAAACACCTGGTCCCCAAACCCCCTACCTTTCCTTAAACCCCTTTTTCTTGCTATCCTATTCTCCCTCTTTCTTTTTCTTTCAATAATAACTCTTCCATCACTTTTCCAGGTATACTCAGCCCGACTTATCCCCTATAATTTTTGCACTCCTTTTATCCCCTTTTGCCTTTATACAAAGGAATATGCATGCTCTTCCCCAACCCTAGGTACCTTCCCCTTTTCCCATTTTTATTAAAAAATTTGCACCAACCCACTCCAAAATATACCCCCAACCTGTTTTAACATTTCTTCTTTATCCATAAAATCCCGGCTGCTTCCCCCCTTTCATTTTTCCCTACTGCCTCACGAACTTCCCCACACTCAAAACTGGTTTCCCACCCCTACAAGATTTATTCCCCCTTGTTATCACGAAATCAAGTTCCTATCCTCAATTTTTAACAATTCCTAAAAAATTTTCCCCTCCATCTTCCCAATACCTCTAACCCCCATTTAATAATTCCTCTCCTATTTTTAACTGACAAATCCTTTTTGTTTCTGGGCTTTCTTAACTTGTTAATCTACTCAGGAGTTAACAGTGGACCCCGGTAACGATATTTTTTCACTCCAAAAGTATGTTCAGGTGCCAGTCTGACCGAATTTTTTCCCATAAGGGGAATTTTGTGAAGTAGATTAGCCTTTTAAAGCCCCCCAAAAACATACATGTAAAAAACGACTTACATAAATACCTTAAAAATTTGGTTTGCATTCGGAGGTGATCGTTATGTCGTGCCGAATATGTAAAATGGTCAATTAGAAAGAAACTCATTTAAAATTAAGTCCTTTAAAAAATTTTCTTAACGTTCAAAAAATATATTTTTTTCATTAATGTTAATGTAAAAAAAATTTTTTTTGCTCCAAAAAAAATTTTTAGAAACTTCCCCAAAACCCTTTTTATAACAAGAACAATTTATTTTAGCCTAACCAATAAATAATTTTGATTTGTTTACAAAAATTTAAATACTAAAAAAAACACAGTAAAATATATTTTTTTGTTGATTCAGAATGTTTTTTGGCAAAATTTTTGCTCCAAAAATTTTCGTTTGGCCTTATGGCAAGATGAGCGTTGTATAAAAACCAAGATCGCAAGTTTGCCTATTGGGCACGACATTATATATACACAGTGGCCCTCGATATGTATTAACCGTTCCTGAGAGTTAATTTTATGAAAAATTATGTTTGTAAATTAAATTTTTCCCCCCTAAAAAATAAGGGAAATCAAATTAACCCTTCCCTAACCCCCAAAAGTATAAAAAAAAAATTTTTTACCACATAAAAAAATTATTTTATACACGCAAACGAAGAAGACATCCCACGTTACAGAATTCCTTTATTGAAGATCTGGTGTTTGAGGGATGGGGGGGGAAGGGGGAGAGTGTTGATGGACTTAGATTTTTAGAAGGGGAAATCTCCTTCCCCATTTGGATTTGAGGTAGCAAGTCCTTTTCTGGGTTACTTCCCTTCTTCTTTTAATGCCACTAGGACCAGCTTGAGAGTCCGGACTTCTGTTGCACAATTATCTGCCCATAGAGGTCTGTACCTCTTTTTCTTTTGATTTTTCCTAAAGTGGTTCACAACATGTCAGTGTACGGGTTGCCAAAGGGCTTGAACAGCTGTCTGGGGGTGATTTTCACCCAATAAAGGTTTGCACTTTAAGCCAGATTGGAAAATTTTTCCCTTAAACCCTTTAAAGTAGCAACTTTTTCTTTTCTTTTCCCCCCTCCCCCGATGATTTTCCTCGGGTTTGGTCTCTTGCTGTTGAAGTTGATCTTGCAGTCATCATGGTTAGTTTTCCTTGCCCTTCCCACCAACTCTTCCACACCCTCCCCCCAAACCTCCAACCCCAAGGGATTTCCCCCAATCCCAAATGATTCCTAACTAGCTACCCCCTCTCAGGGTTAGCCTAAAAATCCTTCAAAATCCCTTTGGTCAAAACATTCTGGCCAATTTTTTTCCAAGCAGAGTTCAAGGCCCTTTAGTCACTCCCTCTAAGCCTTCCCTATGGGTTTGCCAATTGAGGTTTTAAAAGTGATCTCCCCAAAACTCTCTTAGAGTCAATTGAGTTTTGTGGTCACTACAAAGCCCTTTCAAAAAAGAGCTTTTGTTACAGTTTTTTTGAAGTTTGCAAAAACCCTGCGGTCATGGGCTAGGGGTTTTTGAGGGGAAAATTGGGAGGCAAAAACTTGCCCTTAAATGAAGCTCATGTCCCCACAAAGTCGCTCTGAAAAGTCTGTAGGAGGCCGGGGACACTGCTAACACAGGAGGCATTAAGGTCAAATTTTTTTCATTAGGTAATTTTTCACATAGGGGGCAAATGTTGGGTAAAACCCAGTCAGGGGAAAAAGCCCCTTTAGTGCCCCAATGCCTTATGTTTACCTGACGGCACACACAAATTACCCTTGGGATTTTCTTTTGCCTGAATGCTCTGGGAGTTTCAGGTGTACACTATAAGGCTTCACTTTGCAATCCCACTGATTGGCAACATCAAAGAGTAACCCTTCTTTCAAGGCATATGTCCTGGGGTGCCTTTGCCCCTGAGAATGTAGGTCCTTCTTGCCATTTTTTTCCCCAAAACGGCCCTGTTTCGTCAAAATTAAAACTTGTTCGGGTTTCGTCCTTCACTGTCTATGTACTTTAAAGCCCTGCATATTTTTATCTGCTTTGTAGTCCAACTGGCAGCCCACCATCCCTTAAAAACAATGTATGCCACTACATTCTTAAATCTTCAAACCAACCTTTTGCTGGCCTTACATTCGCTACATCTTCTATTTGCGGTTTTTTTCTAATTAACCCTCAAGAACTTCCCCCTTTTCCCCTTATGCTCGCTTGAGGTGCTATCTCCTGCTATTGTTTTTCTTTTTATCACACAATAAGAGTCTCTCAACATTTTCTATCACTGCGATCTTGTTTTAAAACACAGTTGCACACGGCAAGACGCTTCTTGATTGTGTTTTCTTGGACAAATAAAAAGATGGTTGTTTGGGGGTTTTACTATACAATGGCCCCAGTCGGAGACAGTATCCATTTATATTGAAATGATCCTTTCTTCATTCTTGAAAATTCTCACCCTTATTCCCTGTGGGGTTTGGGATAGAAGATTTCAGGGGCCAATGGCCCTTATTTTGCAGATGAAATAACAAAAATGCTGTAATAATACGAAATGTTCCTTTTGTATGTTTGGGGTGTTACCGCGGAGGTGGTTGGAAAAACAATGCCACGCAGAACATGTGAGGTGGTCAGGCTGAAATTAGAGTGTCTCGATGAATAGGGAGCGATTTTTTTTGTTTCCCGGGAGTTTCCCTGGAGAGATTTCCCGGGGATAAACCCCCCCGCGGCCCCGGTCTGTGCCAGGCCCCCTGGTGGATCGAGCTTGATCAACGGCTGTTGCTGCTGGCGCACGCAAACCAAGTACGAGCCACAGCCCGGCTGGTCATAAACCCGACTTTAGGGCTTGTCCAGTCCCAGCTTGAAGACTCCCAGGGGTCTTTTGGGTAACCCCCATTATGTTGCTCGGGGCATTTTGAAAAGTCTCGGGCCCCTGAATTATTGTATGGCTCTTAAACGTGCTAGTGACACCCCTGCTTTTATTGGGGGATGTTTCATCGCGCCAATCTTTTGTTTCGTATTGAGTGATTTTCGTTTTGCAAGTTCGGTACTAGTCCCCCTTTGGATTTTCCCGGTGTATATAAAATGTATCTCTCCCCCCTGCGTTCCAGGGAATCAGGTCCGGAACCCCAAGCGCTCCGTAAATTTAGGTGTTTTTCTCCCTTTTTCGTGCCGTGAAGGGTTTTTGTACATTTTCTAGGTCAGCAATTTCCCTGACTTGAAAGGTGGTTAGTGAGCGCAATTTCCCGCTAGAGAACAAGTGACCTGAAGAGGTCATCATGGGCTTGGCCTCCTGTTTTGAAAGGTTCTCATTACCATCCTGTCATTTTTTAGCGATGCGATTTATACAATGTTTGGTCCTTTAAGGTTGAGATCTCCCACTGATCACTCCCCGGGGCTTTGACGTTGGTTTTCGCCTTTTTGTGGCCAGAAATTTTTTTTGTACTTAGAAAATTTAATTTCCTCTTTTTTTCCCTATGAGAAATTTAAATTTTCATCGTTAACTTCTATTGTTTTCTGCAGCCCCCTGAAAGTTCAGTTGTGTCTGCCTGGGCCTTGCAGTGTCTCAATGGAAGACACTGTCATGCAGATTGGGGGGGTCATGTGCGAAGGAAAGAAACGGTGCGTGGGACATCCTTGTCTATGTCGGAAAGGGAGGATGGGAAAAGATGGGAGCGATACTGTTTCCTTGTGGAACAAAGCTTTTCACCGTAGCTGCCCCCGGATTTACTCTGTTGACAACTACTCTCTTGTTTGAGTTGGGGAAAATTTTTAGATCCCTCGACCGACTTTTCCCGTTATCCCTTTTGCCGCATTTTGTGCGCTATACGCCATGGTCACTTTTCGAAAGCTTTGCAAAAATCTGTATTTAAAAACATCGCATTCTTTTTTTCCTTCTATGATTTAGGACCTTGTCGTAGTAAC
Source organism: Cherax quadricarinatus (assembly GCF_026875155.1). Taxonomy (NCBI): domain Eukaryota; kingdom Metazoa; phylum Arthropoda; class Malacostraca; order Decapoda; family Parastacidae; genus Cherax; species Cherax quadricarinatus. The sequence continues at coordinate 28,717 of NW_026465757.1, forward strand.
CCAAAAGTGAGACAGACAGGAGGACCTGTTCAAACCCATGTTTCCCTGGGTTGTGTAATGATGGGTTTCTAATGGGGGTGATTTGCTTCTTGGACCCTTTTAATGATTTTTTTGATATGGGTTTAGTGCTTCGGTCTGTGTTTTTTGCTGTGTTTACTGCCCCCTTTGTGGAGTGGGGGTATGTCTGTTGTTTTAGTAAAATGTGGGACGACCCCCCTGTCCTGCTCCCCTCTCATAGGGGTGGAAAAAGCTCGTGATAGGGGCTTCTTGCAGTTTTTTGTTTAACACGGAGTTCCATGAGTCTGGCCCCCGGGGGAGAGTGAATGGGCATGTCATTTACGCCTGTTCGAAATCATTTGGCGTCAGGATAACATCGGATAGGCTTGTGTTAACCAATTTTTTTGGGTTCATAAAAAAATTGTTTTGATTTCGCCTCAGTTGGTTTGCGACTTTTAAAAATGAGTCATTTGGGACTTGAGTAGTCATCATTTCCTTGCTGTCATCTGTGTGGACCCCTCTTGTTTAAGTAGGGGCCCCAAAAGGTGTTGTTCTCGACTTTGTTTGGCTTTGGAGAAGAAATGCTTTGGGTTTCTTCGATTTATTTATGGCTTTTAGTTTTCCCACGATTCCTATAAGAATCCCTTTTCCCTTTAGTTCGAAGCTTGTATTTCTTGACCCGTGTTCCTAGCATTTCAGATATATTGACCCCTTTTAGCCCCTTGTTATTCTTTTCCGTCGCCTGAAAGGGAGTGCCCGTTCTTTTCTTTTTACTTACTCCCCCTTTTTCTTAGAGGAATAAGCCTTGTGCATACATCGAATGTACCCAGTTAATCTGCCTAGGCATACGTTGGGGTCTGGTTCTTAGTATATTTCCAGCTTTTATCGGTTAGGACTTGGTTTACTGGTCCCCCTTTATGTTTTTTTTATGAAGTTGAATTTGGTGAATGTCCCCCGTGATAGTCTATTATGTCGGGCTGGGGCTCCTGCTCTGTTGAAACCCCAATTATGTTGTGTCTGATATATTGTTTTTGAAATGGTGACTTTCTTATCAGATTCAGTTAGTGAAAATGGGTCTAGGTATTTCCAGTTAAAAGGTCTATTATTTGCTGGTTTAAATTGAATTTTGGCAGAGATTTAAAAACTCGTTGTGGTGTGAGTTTTCATCAGAGCTGCCCCCTGGTGTTATTACTCAAAAAAATATTATTTTTTATATTCCTCATTTTAGGTGCCTTAAGTTTAAATCCCCCCGGAGCAGAGTTGGGACAGGAGCTGGAAAATTTTTTCCCGCATTCTTCTTTGAAATTTAAGGGGCTAAAGCCCGCAACAAACAACAAAATACCTTTTATCCCTGGGCGCTTGCAGAGGCAAAGGCAATGTTCGCGGCTTTACGAGACCCCTAAAGGGCACTTGGGCAACGAAATACGGTCCCAGGTTTTCAACCTATACAGATGTGGCGAGTGAACGGCAAAAGGGGGGGGGGTTGGCCCGTCATTGCAGAGTCACTTGTTTGCACAGAACTGCTTTAAGCCTAAATGATGAGTGGAAGTTTTACATAAAGGTCGAACCAAAACCTAGTCATTGTGGTGTCTACAAGCCTCCCGGGGAACTTCCAGCAAATTCCCGGAACAGCTGTTAAAAATTGACCCCTGTCTGGAAAATCTTCCAGCTCTACCAAATCTTGTCCTGGGGGGTTTCAACTTTAAAGGGACCTAAAATGGAGGATATAGCAAAAAATTTGTTGCAGAAATAACCCAGGAGGGGAGCTTGTGAAAACTCACACTACACGAGCTTTAAATCCGCCAAAATTCAAATTTAAAAAAGCAAATAATAGAGCCTATAGCTGGGAAAACAGACCTCATTTCACTAACAAAGATGATCTGATAAGAAATGTCCCATATAAAAAAAAAATATCGGATCACAAATAAAAGAGGTTCAGAATTTGCGTGGAGCCCCCGACCCACAAAATGAGATAGTCACGAGGGGCTTCACCAAATTCAACTTTTAATAACAAAAAATAAAGTGGGACCCAAATAAACCAAGTCCCCAACCAAAATAAGCTGGAAGATACACTAAGCAACCAGACCCCAATTTGCTAGAAAGATTAAAATCGGTGGCACTCGATGTATGCACAAGGCTTATTTCCCCTTAAAAAAAAGGAGGAGAGATGTAAAAAAGGAAAGGGGCAGGCCTCCCTTTACAGGGACGGAAAAGAATAAGAGCGGCTAAAAGAGGTCAAATATCTGAATGGTAGGGAGAAAAATGGTCAGAGAATAGCAAGCATCGAAATTAAGCTAAAAAAATCCTTTAGGAGTCAGGAATCGCGGAAGAACTAAAAGCCATAAATGAAATCGAAAGAAACCAAACAAAGTATTTCTTCTCCTATGCCAAATCAAAATCGAGAACAACGTCCAGTATTGGGCCCCTATTTAAAAACAAGATGGGTCCTACACAGATGACAGCAAGGAAATGAGTGAGCTACTCAAGTCCCAATATGACTCAGTTTTAGAAAGCCGTAACCAGACTGGAGGTCGAAGATCAAAATGAATTTTTATGAGAGAGCCACAAAATTTGATTAACACAAGCCTATCCGTTTGTTATCCTGACGCCAAATGACTTCGAACGGGCGATAAATGACATGCCATGCACTCTGCCCCAGGGTCAGACTCATGGAACTCTGTGTTAAATCAAGAACTGCAAGAAGCCCCTATCACGAGCCTTTTCCATCCTATGGAGAGGGAGCATGGACACGGAGGTCACCCCTCAGTTACAAAAAAACAACAGACATAGCCCCACTCCACAAAGGGGGCAGTAAAGCAATAGCAAAGAACTACAGACCAATAGCCCTAACATCCCATATCATAAAAATCTTTGAAAGGGTCCTAAGAAGCAAGATCACCACCCATCTAGAAACCCATCAGTTACACAACCCAGGGCAACATGGGTTTAGAACAGGTCGCTCCTGTCTGTCTCAACTACTGGATCACTACGACATGGTCCTAAATGCACTAGAAGACAAAAAGAATGCATATGTAATATATACAGACTTTGCAAAAGCCTTCGGCAAGTGTGACCATGGCGTAATAGCGCACAAAATGCGTGCTGGAGTTTACCTGGAGTTTACCTGGAGAGAGTTTCGGGGGTCAACGCCCCCGCGGCCCGGTCTGTGACCAGGCCTCCTGGTGGATCAGCGCCTGATCAACCAGGCTGTTGCTGCTGGCTGCACGCAAACCAACGTACGAGCCACAGCCCGGCTGATCAGGAACTGCCTTTAGGTGCTTGTCCAGTGCCAGCTTGAAGACTGCCAGGGGTCTGTTGGTAATCCCCCTTATGTGTGCTGGGAGGCAGTTGAACAGTCTCGGTCCCCTGACACTTATTGTATGGTCTCTTAACGTGCTAGTGACACCCCCGCCCTTTTTTTTGGGGGGATGGTGCATCGTCTGCCAAGTCTTTTGCTTTCGTAGTGAGTGATTTTCGTGTGCAAGTTCGGTACTAGTCCCTCTAGGATTTTCCAGGTGTATATAATCATGTATCTCTCCCTCCTGGTTCCAGGGAAAAACAGGTTTAGAAAACCTCAAGCGCTCCCAGTAATTGAGGTGTTTTATCTCCGTTTATGCGCGCCGTGAAAGTTCTCTGTACATTTTCTAGGTCGGCAATTTCACCTGCCTTGAAAGGTGCTGTTAGAGTGCAGCAATATTCCAGCCTAGTAGAACAAGTGACCTGAAGAGTGTCATCATGGGCTTGGCCTCCCTAGTTTTGAAGGTTCTCATTATCCCATCCTGTCATTTTTCAAACAGATGCGATTGATACAATGTTAGGTCCTTGAAGGTGAATCCTCCGACATAATCACTCCCAGGTCTTTGACGTTGGTGTTTCGCTCTATTTGTGGCCAGAATAAAAAGGAAAGTCGGTCGATGGATCTATAATTTTCCCCACTAACAGAACACAGAGAGTAGTCGTCAACAGAGTAAAGTCCGAGGCAGCTACGGTGAAAAGCTCTGTTCCACAAGGCACAGTACTAGCTCCCATCTTGTTCCTCATCCTCATATCCGACATAGACAAGGATGTCAGCCACAGCACCGTGTCTTCCTTTGCAGATGACACCCGAATCTGCATGACAGTGTCTTCCATTGCAGACACTGCAAGGCTCCAGGCGGACATCAACCAAATCTTTCAGTGGGCTGCAGAAAACAATATGAAGTTCAACGATGAGAAATTTCAATTACTCAGATATGGTAAACTGAGGAAATTAAATCTTCATCAGAGTACAAAACAAATTCTGGCCACAAAATAGAGCAAAACACCAAAACGTCAAAGACCGGGGAGTGATTATGTCAGAGGATCTCACCTTCAAGGACCATAACATTGTATCAATCGCATCTGCTAGAAAAATGACAGGATGGATAATGAGAACCTTCAAAACTAGGGAGGCCAAGCCCATGATGACACTCTTCAGGTCACTTGTTCTATCTAGGCTTGAATATTGCTGCACTCTAACAGCACCTTTCAAGGCAGGTGAAATTGCCGACCTAGAAAATGTACAGAGAACTTTCACGGCGCGCATAATGGAGATAAAACACCTCAATTACTGGGAGCGCTTGAGGTTTATAAACCTGTATTCTCTGGAACGCAGGAGGGAGAGATACATGATTATATACACCTGGAAAATCCTAGAGTGACTAGTACCAAACTTGCACACGAAAATCACTCACTACGAAAGCAAAAGACTTGGCAGACGATGCACCATCCCCCCAATGAAAAGCAGGGGTGTCACTAGCACGTTAAGAGACCATACAATAAGTGTCAGGGGCCCGAGACTGTTCAACTGCCTCCCAGCACACATAAGGGGGATTACCAACAGACCCCTGGCAGTCTTCAAGCTGGCACTGGACAAGCACCTAAAGTCAGTTCCTGATCAGCCGGGCTGTGGCTCGTAGTACTACTACTACTACTACCCTGCACCTCTCCTTCCGACAGTATTTAAGTCTCCGCACTGTCGCTTAATCTTCAGATAGTTCCTGACTATGGAACTGAACTTCTCCAGGCCGAGGGGCTGACAACCTCAAATTCTTACGACTTTAAGGGTGATGGACTGATTACATCGTCTTCACATCTCTACTGTTCCTGCCTACTTTCTGTATTCGACTGAAGAAGCCTACTGTGTAGGCGAAACGTTTCGGAATAAAGTTGTCTAACTGTTGCATATGTGTCTTACCTAAAAACCTGTCGGTATTGTATACCATTTTGATGTTCATCTTGTTTTTCAGGACACTGCAACACGTGGCATCCTTGGTACAGAAAAACACCTTGGACAAGCTTTTCAGTGAGAAGGGTTGGATCTGAGAGGGACATGACCTCTCAGTTGACTTCACTACTTTACTATATACTACTACCCTGCACCTCTCCTTCCGACCAGTATTTAAGTCTCCCGCACTGTCGCTTATCTTCAGATAGTTCCTGACTATGGAACTGAACTTCTCAGGCCGAGGACTGACAAACCTCAAATTCTACGACTTTAGGGTGATGGGACTGTTACATCGTCTTCACATCTCTACTGGTCCTCCTACTTTCTGTATTCGACTGAGAGCTACTGTTAGGCGAAACGTTTCGGAATAAAGTTGGTTACTGTGCATATGTGTCTTACCTAACAACCTGTCGGTATTGTATACCATTTGATGTTCATCTTGTCAAGACACTGCAACACGTGGCATCTTGGTACCAGAAAAACACCTTGGGGACACAGCTTTTCAAGTGAGGAAGGTTGGATCTGAGAGGGACATGACTCTCAGTTTGCCCTCTCACTACTACTACTTCTACTACTACTACTACCCTGCACTCTCCTTCCGACGTTTTAAGTCTCCGCACTGTCGCTTAATCTTCAGATAGTTCCTGAGTCTATGGAACTGAACTTCTCCAGGCGAGGGACTGACAACCTCAATTCTACGACTTTAAAGGGTGAAGGTCTGATTACATTCGTCCTTCTCATCCTACTGTTCCTGCCTACTTTCTGTATTCACTGAAGAAGCCTAACTGAGTAGGCGAAACGTTTCGGGAATTAAGTTGTCTAACTGTTGCATATGTGTCTTACCTAACAGCTTCACATTACTGTCTCCTGGACAAAAAAAAGCCAAAAAACTCTGGCTTCACCACTACTGTCTCCAGGACGCACTATCAACCCCACATTTACTGACTACCAGGACATCACCTCCAGCCTTACAGTTTCTGGCTACATGGCCAGTATCAAGGACAGTACGATTCTGCCCAGACTTTTTATGTTCCCATCTGTTGTAAAAGCTTCAGGTTGTCTGTGAAAGAAGCTTTGATGTATCCTCTTTTATTACCTTGTGATTTTAGTCCACAGATTTTCCTCATTTGGGCATACCCAAAAACACTTCCATGTTTTAATACTTCTTGGATATCTGCACAAGGGGCGTGACACATTTCCACAAAAATGACAATTTATCCATGTGGAAGCCCATTTGTTTGATTGACTGCAGACTGTACAGATCTTCAGAATGATTTGGTGTTGATTTACCTGTAATTCTACTTAGCAACTTTGTATACTCATTATTACCTCCTAAATGAAGCTCTAGCTGTTTGTATTTCTATTCTAACTAATTGGACAGGCTTACCATTTCGTTCCTGATTTATATTTAATGTTTGTGTTTGTAAGGGCGGCCTACAACCCCATCCGTTTACAGTCTGCTCTACTGTCCACACGAAACCGTTTGAAACCAGGTCAAGGGTTCGGACCATCAGGGTTTCGGACAGTCGAGGGTTCGGACCAGTCGATCTGATCTGTCATTGGGCACTTATTAAAACATTACTAGTCGTGTGATTTGGGCTAACACATGAAGGATCTTACTGGATATTAATCTCCCCGAGTAATGTGTGTTTGATTGATACAAAAAGTATAACTTGCGTGTGTTGAAGAGCGCGTGGTTGAATCTGGCAGCTCCTACAAAGACGAACGGTCGAGCCTCAACCCTTGTTTATCAATCGCTGTATCTAGCTTTTCTAGTTTTTTTTACGTCTCCACCACAATAAATGCTATATTATCATAATAGTTGACTGGTGGAAATTTTGGAGGAAGGACGCTTTTTTTGTAGTAATAATTGCTTCTCGTTGTGTATATTGCGACCGCTGGTAACTACAGGTTATATGAAATTCACAGTAACGTCTCGTATTTCAAGAAAAAGAAACTAATGAAAGTCACTCCACTCCACTAAGTACCATTATAATACTGGTTAGTTGCTACTACTACACTGTATTCTGCTATTCACTGGCATCACTAGATTATATGCGAGTACACTAGCAAGCCAGAAAGATTATTAAAACAGCTGACCTGTTGTAAGTTTCTGGCGACTTCTGGCACCTGCCTCTATAGGCTTATCACTTCATTTACAAATTCACCTGTTTTCAAATGACACTTTAGCCTTTATCATCTATATACTAGGGAGCCACTGTAGTATACACTATTTATTTATTTATTTATTTAGAAATTTTAGCATACATACAGGGGTACAAAAAAAAAATACAGGTAAGAGCAGCATGCCAAAGCCACTTATATGCATAGCATTGTTAGGTAAGACACATATGCAACAGTTAGGTATCTTTATTATGAAACGTTTCTCCTACACAGTAGGCTTCTTCAGTCGAGTACAGAAAAGTTGATAGAAGCAGAAGATACTTGAAGACGATGTAATCAGTCCATCACCCTTAAAGTTTTGAGGTGGTCAGTCCCTCAGTCTGGAGAAGAGCATTGTTCCATAGTATGAAACAATATGGAGATGAAGTGACAGGATGGAGCTTATATAGCGCCAGGAGGTGAGACGTAGGTCACTAGAAGAGGTAAGAACTCAGATGTTGAGAGGTCAGGTCCCTCTCAAATCCACGCTCTTCTAGTGACCTAGTCTCACCTCCGGGGCTATATAAGCTCCATCTTCCTTCATCTCCATATTGTTTCATATATGGAACAATGCCTTCTCCA
>NW_026465758.1:0-14038 GCF_026875155.1 Cherax quadricarinatus
CTACGTTTCATCTTTAAGATTTTTATCAAGTTGAATCATAGGTACAGCTTTAGAAAGATGTAAATGTAGTCGGGATGTCGTCTCAATAAGAGTGCTCTGAAATATGTGTTAGTTTATCGCTATTGTTGAGACTCGTCAAATACATCATATCCAATATATCTATTGGATCTGGGGAATCGAATTGTATCTGATGAACCCATAAGGATTTGTGAATCCAATGGTTTCCGGAGGTAGAGTTCAACTTGCAGCTCAGGTGGTGAAACTGCTGTTCAGTTGGTCAGCATTGCATCCTGACCACATATTGCCTTGCAGAGAGAGAGAGAGAGAGGGAGAAAAGGAGAGAGAGAGAGAGGAGAGAGGGAAGGAGAGAGAGAGAGAGAGAAAAGAAGAGAGGCAAAGAGGTACGACGCCGAGTAATGGTAACTGTCTTCTTTTACTGGGATAACCCTGTCTTGGGGGGTAATGAAGGTTTGGTGCTAACCCTCCGGGGTTAAAAATTCAAAACAAAATCTTTTTTTAAATTTCTGTCATCTGGGTCACGTCCCAGTACTCGTACTGATTGAGTCATGGTCGTGTGGCTGTGTAAGACTTTGCTCACTGTTTCGGGGGAAAAAAACCGTAAGTTACAGTTGTTTGCGTCAGAAATAATACAGGAGGATTGTGTTCCATTCACCGTAGATCCCTTGGCCTACTGGAGGGATTCTCCTCTCCAGAAAAGCTGTCTCTGAAGACGGAGAAAGAGAAATGATGGGCTGTGCTGCCACTTCAGCACCGTCGGAGATAATTAGCATTAACACAGATAACCCGCACATAAGAGAGAAAGAAGCTTAGTCGACGTTTCGGTCCGACCTGGACCATTCACATAGTCACAGTGTCATGTTGCAGTGTCTAACAAGTTGTACATGGAATCTTAGTTCAGATGACATCTGCTTAACCTTCTTCACGGCCACCACTACTACCAATACCACTGACCCATCCCTTGGGTATGAACCACTTCCACTGGGGAATCCCACCTACCAGTGACTATGCCCTCGTCTGCTACCCGTCCCTTTCCACCTGACGCCAGTATATAAGCACCAACCTTCTTGCTTGTGCTTCAGAATCTTCACCACTACGGTGCTTTTCACACCAACTCCAGGGCTGAGAGACTGATTATCTCATATTTTCTATGTAGTTCTTCTGTTTTCCAATTATGTCCTTGAATTTGTATTGAAAAAAAAAAGCCATTGGATGCGAAACGTCCTACAATAAATATACCCAGAGTTGTACAGGTGTCTAAAATCTCATCTTGTCGGTATTGCATTACCATTCATGTACAGCACTACGAGGATATCTCCCCTCATTCTACGTCTCTCTCATTCTACGTCTCTCTCATTCTACGTCTCTCCAGATAGTGAAGATTCAAGGCTTTAAGTCTATTAACAATGTAATTTACTGTTCTGTTTTCCAGGTGTATTATGTTGCAGTGTTACGATAATGTATTACACTGCCTTCATTCATTACAAATGCCTTCATTCATTACACTGCCTTCATTCATTACACTGCCTTCATTCATTACACTGCCTTCATTCATTACACTGCCTTCATTCATTCACTGCCTTCATTCATTATGCTGCCCTTCATTCATTAAAACCGCCTTCATTCATTACACTGCCTTCACTCATTACACTGCCTTCACATTTTCGCTGCCCTTCATTCATTTTTTCCCGGGCCCTTTTTCCATTACACTACCTTTATTCATTACACAGCCTTCAACAATTTCAAATGCCCCTTTACATTACGCCCGCCTTCAACCCCTTCACAAACCCTTTATTTATTTCACTCCCCTTTATCCATTACACTGCCTTCCTTCATTAAAACTCCTTCATTTTATTACACTCCTTCCCCTTTATTTCACTGCCTTCCTTTTATTACGCTGCCTTCATTCATTACGCTTTCCTTCATTCTTAAAACTTGCCTTCATTCATTACACCCGCCTTCAATCTTACACTGCCTTCATTTTATTTAAAGCGCCTTCATTCCCTTACCCGCCTTTAATTTTTTTTACGCTGCCTTCCCTTCATTAAAAATGCCTTCATTCAATTTTTCTGCCCCAAAATTTCCCCCTTTATTCCCTTACGCTCCTTTTATTCATTACGCTGCCCTTTTTCCATTTTAAAACTACCTTCCCTTCATTTACACTTTCCCTTTATCTTTTCACTGCCTTTATTTAATTTCACTACCTTCCCTCCATTACACTACCTTTTTTTTCATTTTGCTGCTTTCATTCATTACGCTGCCCCTTCCCCTTTCGGCCTTCATTCCCTTACGGTGCCTTCCTTTATTTCACTTTCCTTCCCTTCTTTTCAAAAGCATTCATTCATTTCACAAAACCCTTTAAATTTATTAAAGCGCCTTCATTCATTTTCCTACCTTCCCTTCATTAAAATACCCTTTATTCATTAAAACTACCTTTATTCTTTAAAACTGCCCTTTAAATTTATTACGCGCCTTCACCATTACACTTTCCTTCATTTTATTACACGCCCTTTATTCATTACACGCCTCATCCATTTTCCTGCCCCTTTATTTTATTAAAACAGCCTTCATTTATTAAAGCTGCCTTTATTTTATTTCACTGCCTTCATTCCCTTTCGCTGGCCTTTATCCATTTCACCCGCCTTCAAAAATTCACGCCCCTTTATTTATTACACTCCTTCATTCATTACGCTGCCCTTTAATTAATTTTGCTGCCCTTTATTATTACACGCCTTCTTCATTTTACAAAACCCACCTCATTTTTTACACTGCCTTCTTCATTTCAAAGCCTTCATTTATTCACTGCCTTCATTTCCCTTTTTCACTCCCCTTTATTCATTACAAAAACCTTCATTCATTACACTGCCTTCCCTTCATTACACTACCTTCATCCATACAACCCACCCTTTATCCTTTAAAAACAACCTTTATTCATTACGCGGGCCCTTAATTCCTTACGCTGCCCTTTATTTCATTACGCTGCCTTCATTCATTACGCGCCTTCAATTCCCTTAAAGCTGCCTTCATTTATTACCTACCTTCATTATTTCAAATGCCTTCATTCATTACACTACCTTCATTCATTCCCCAGCCTTCATTTCAATTTCACAAAACCTTTAATTTAATTTCACTACCTTCATTCATTCACACCTTCATTCATTACCCTGCCTTCATTTTATTACACTACCCTTTATTCTTTCAATAAACCTTCATTCCTTACGCGCCTTTATTCATTACGGGTCCTTCAATTTATTACGCGCCCTTTATTCAAATTTCCCTGCCTTCATTCCCCTTTACGCTGCCTTCATTATTACACTAAACCCTTTATTCATTACACTGCCTTCATTTCCCCCTTACCTACCTTCATTCATTTCCTAACCTTCAAATTTATTACACTACCCTTTATTTTATTACAAATGCCTTCACCCCTTTTCACTACCTTCATTTTATTTTCCCCTGCCCCTTTATTCATTACGCTTCCTTCATTCATTTTTCACTGCCTTCATTCATTACGCTGGGCCTTTTATTTATTAAAGCGCCTTCCCTTCATTTCGCCCGCCTTCATTCATTAACCCTTCAATTTTATTACGCTGCCTTCTTTTTAAAGCTGCCTTCATTCATTACGCTGCCTTTATTCATTACGCTCCTTCATTCATTTCGCTGCCTTTTATTCATTACGCCGCCTTCCTTTTATTACACCGCCTTCTTTTATTAAAGGGTGCCTTATTATTTCACTCCTTCATTTTATTAAAGCCCGTTTTTTCATTCATTACGCTGCCTTCATTCATTACGCGGCCCCTTTATTTATTACAACTGCCTTCATTTATTACGCTGCCTTCATTCATTTCGCCCTTTTCATTCTTTACGGGTGCCTTTATTCATTACGCTGCCTTCATTCATTACGGGTGCCTTCATTTATTACACTGCCTTCATCATTACGTTGCCCTTTATTCATTAACGCTGCCTTCATTTATTACGCTTTCCTTCATCATTAACCCCTGGCCCTTTATTCATTTCGCCCGCCCTTTATTCTACGCCCGCCTTCCCTTCTTTTCCTTTCCTTCATTCATTACGCTGCCTTCATTCATTACGGGGGCCCTTTATTATTACGCTGGGTTCATTCATTCCCTGCCCTTTTATTTTTACGCTTTCCTCATTCATTTCACTGCCCTTTATTCATTACCTGCCTTTATTCATTACGCGGGGGCCCCATTCATTACCCCTTCCTTTTTACCCCCCCCCTTCATTACACTGTGTTTATTCATTACGCTTCCTTCATTCATTACCTTTCCCTTTATTCATACACTGCCTTCAATCATTAAACCCGCCTTCATTCCTTAAAAACTGCCCCATTCATTACCTGCCTTCAATTTATTTAAACCCGCCTTTAAACATTTCACTGCCTTCATTCATTACGGGTGGGCCTTTATTCATTACCGGTTTCCTTCAATTTTATTACGCTTTTCCTTTTATTCATTACACTTCCTTTATTTTATTTCCTGCCTTCCCTTCATTACGCTGCCTTCATTTATTACGCGGCCTTTATTCATTACGCTGGCCTTTATTTATTCGGGTGGGCCCTTTATTCATTACACGCCTTCCCTTCATTACGCTGGCTTCATTCATTACCGGGCCCTTTATTCTTTTTCGCTGCCTTTATTCATTTCCTTTCCTTTATTCATTTCGCGCCTTCCCTTCATTTCGGCCCGCCTTCATTCATTTCACTGGGCCCTTTATTCATTACGCTGCCTTCATTCAAAAACGGCTGCCTTTATTCATTAAAGCTGCCTTCCCTTCATTAAAGCGCCGCCTTCATTACGCCCGCCTTTCCCTTCCCTTACGCCCGGGCCTTTATTTTTTACGCTGCCTTTATTCAATTTCAAAACCCCCTTAATTCATTACAAATGCCCTTTTTTCATTACGCTGGCCCTTTATTTATTAAAACCGCCTTTATTCATTAAAACCCGCCTTTTTTCATTACGCGGGGCCCTTCCCTTTTATTACGCTGCCTTCCCTTCATTACGCTGCCTTCTTCATTAAGCTGCGCCTTTATTCAATTAAAGCTGCTTCTTCATTTCGCTGCCTTCATTCCCTTACGCTGCCTTCATTCATTTTTGGGTGCCTTCATTCCATTACACTGCCTTTTATTCATTTTACAAAACCCCCGTCAAAACATTACCTTTCCTTTATTCATTACACTGCCTTTGTTCATTACACCGCCGTCTTCATTTCGCTGCCCCTTTATTTATTACCTGGCCCTTTAATTTATTACACGCCCTTTAATTTTATTACGCGCCTTCAAACATTACAAATGCCTTCATTCATTACACTGCCTTTCAATTTCACGGGCCCTTTATTTTATTACCCCGCCCCAATTTTTTCATTTTCACTGCCTTCTTCATTACACCGCCGTCATTTATTACCCTTCCTTTTAAATTTATTACAAAACCCCCGTCCAAATTTATTTTACGCCCGCCTTCATTTTTAAAAACCGCCGTCCCTTCATTACGGCCCGCCCTTTATTCATTTCCTTCCTTCATTTATTACAAAAACCCCCTTCATTTTATTAAACCGCCGGGCATTCATTACGCTGCCTTTATTTTTTTAACGCTGCCTTCATTCATTCCCCCGCCTTCATTCAAACAAACCCCCTTTATTCAAACCCCTTCCTTCATTCCCTTTTGCTGGCCCTTCATTCATTACGCTGCCTTCATTCCCTTAAAGCGCCTTCATTCATTACACTGCCTTCCTTCATTACGGCTGCCTTCATTCATTACACCGCCCCTTTATTCATTACGCTGCCTTCATTCATTGCACTGCCTCATTCATTACAAACCCCCCTTCATTCATACACTGCCTTCATTCATTACACTGCCTTTTATTCATTACACTGCCCCTTCATTCATTACACTTTTCCTTCATTCATTACACCGCCTTTATTTATTACACGCCTTCATTCATTACACTGCCTTCATTCATTACACCGCCTTCATTCGTACACTGCCTTCATTCATTACACTGCCTTCATTCATTACACGGCCTTCATTCATTACACTGCCTTCATCATTACACTGCCTTCATTCAGTACAACACCGCCGTTCATCATTACACTGCCTCATTCTTACACTGCCTTCATTCATTACACTGCCTTCATTCATTACACTTGCCTCTTTCATTACACTCCTTCCATTCATTACACTACCTTCATTCATTACACTAACTTTCAAGTCATTACACCGCCTCATTCATTACACCGCCTTCATTCATTACACCGCCATCATTCATTACAACAACCGCCGTCATTCCGCACGACCGCCCACTTCAGCTCTTCTGAATGGCTCTATCTCTGGTCAGTACACTTCTCAATTAGAAATATATATATATAATTATATTTATGTATTTTGTTTCCGCTTAACATGTTAAACATCGCTAAAACGGTCTGTACCACCTAGTTTGTACACACCTAGTTGAGGTGCAGGGTCGAGTCCTACTCTGGCCCCGCCCTTCCCTGGTGTGTGTGTGTGTGTGTGTGTTACTCACCTAGTTTCTCACTAGTTGAGTTGACAGGGGTCCGAGTCCGAGCTCCTGGCCGCCGCCTCTTTCACTGTTTGCAAAGATCTAGGACACTCTCCCTGAACCGTAGCTTTATCATAAGTGGCATGCAAAAGTACGTAACCTTTATTCGGCGCATGTCACACCCTCATTACAGGCCTATCTCCCCCAACCCAGGCCTCGAACCAGTTGCTAAGAGTTGATGATGGGGCCCCGTCGTTCAACTAGTGACCAGGGTCTAGCCAATAAGAAGAATGGTTTTGGCAATCGCAGAAGGTTATGTGGGTATGCCGCTTCCCTTGTCTGGCCCCTTGTCATTCTCCCTCTAGAGCTGGTTTGAAGCACGGTCCTGCTTATCTTGTGGCTTCTATTTCTGCTTTGCTTACCGTGGAGTGCACTATACTTATCACTGTACCATAGTGTACATATTTGCTGTTCTAATGGGATGGATAAATATAAGTCTAAACCTTTTCTACTGTGTTTATTTGCTTCCATTACACCCGGGGTAACAGGCCATTTTGGAATCCTGGGTTTGTGATATGGGGGCCTGGCCATGGAGCTGGAGCTGGACTTAGAGAAACGTGAGTTTGGGTAAGCTCGTACAGGAAACTTGTGCAGCTTGCTGTCCTGGCATTGCTTACAAATTTTGCGTGTCAGTTCGCTTTATGATCCAGCCTTGCTATTGTTGTGATCGTTCAACAGCTCGCTACTGAGCTTGTGCGGTGTGCGCGCTTCGCGACGGTCAATCTTCTAGAACAGTGTAGCCTGTCTGGGCATTGGCTTTACAACTTTTGCGTTCCGTTGTTACTAATCCTGTTCGGTGTGGAGAATTTTTGGCAGTCGGCTTTCTTGTATGTGTTATTCTGCAAACGACTGTGCATAAGCTAAGCGTGTTCTGAAAATGAACGTGTTTACGTTGGTATTCTGCAATCGTACTGTTGCATAGCGAATAACTTATGCCACCTAGACGAGTCACGTCTGTGTCGGCTATACTTTGCATAACCTACCTAAATTTCCCTACAGCGTTGTTGGCAAATTGCTCGTTCCATTGGCATTACATACAAACGGCAGGCACTCTCAAGCTGCGCAACTCTCGTCACGGATTGCGCAAACTATAGAAGAAGAGATGGGCACATCACACTCCTCCCTCTACTTGAGCTAGGGCAAAACTCCTATGTTTTCTCGCAGAGGGCAGATGATACTCCTAACGGAGCAAAAGGTCAGTATAGTGCAGCTGGTTGTCTCAAGGTGAATCAGCGTCCGTTGGCACTTGAGCTGGCAAAAATCAATCTGAGCAAACTACTAGGATCCAGAGAGCATTCGCAAGGGAAGAATTTGATAGGAAAGAGAAAGGAGCAGTTTTTTCGCATTCTGTAAATAATTTTAGTTTACAGAAAGCAGTACATTTGTTCCCCGCTTCATGAGGCCGAACCAGAGCAATTTTTCGAAAGCTACGAAACAGGCTCGAGCCCTTGAGAGTGGCCGAACAGCATTGGGCATCATCGTTGGTTCATACAGCCTTATTGGGTAAGCATCAAGATTCACGTCAGTATTAAATGAAGTTTAATTTTCCGAGTATCAAGTAGTGAAGACCACAGTGTTGGAGCATATACGTGTATCCCAGCCACATACCCAAGAGTTTTGAATTGGGCAGACGCCAGCTTGGTCAATCCTATCGACTTTGTGAGACAGCAACCAAAGCTTTTAACCAGCAGTATAAAGCAAGTGGTGTCTCTACTTTTGAGGAGCTGTGCAGCTTATCTGATTGATACCTGCTGGAGTCTGTGGGACCAGGAGGTTCGAGTCTTTCTGCAGGATCGTGACTTATCCACTGCCATTGGGAGGCAGCCAGGTTGGCTGATACCTTCGAAACACCGCTTCCTTGTCCAAGCGGTCCGGACTCTTCTTTCACAGCCTGGCCATAAGCAGAGACGTCAACCTTGGAGAATGAAGGTTGTCATCCGGAGGGAGAACGTCTACGTCACCAACCAAGTCACTGGTGAGCCACGCTTCTCCACATATGGTCCACCTGTGGCGAGCAAACACCATGGTGCATCTCGACAACAAGAATTCCCAAAGCGACACCCATTTGCAACGTCCAACCAGGGAGTAAAGGGCAGCCTGTCGTCTGCTTCAGTGCAATCAGTAGTACATCAGTCCCACTGCCCCCAATAAACCCCAACCACATTGGAAAATCTACTAATATCCCTAGGAACATGTCCCGCGAGAGAAGTAGAAAAAGGTATGGCACCTTACTATTGCAAAAGTCTTATTTCCCTTCAGGAAAACTCAGAACAACTAAAGTAAAGACCTTTAGAGAGAACTGGAGCATATTGCGCACCTTGTAAGAGAGGAATATTAACCCCTTTCAGAGAAACTTCTGTGAATTCCTCTGTTTTAATTGAAGCATTTGGAGGAGCTATAATTTCTGTTTCCTTTGCATAAAAATGTATGTACAGTGCAAATATTACACTGTGTACTTGATTGTAGGTGCTCAAAAGGATTCCCCATGAAAGATGCCAGATGTTCTTACTGGGTTAATTAAATTACTACTGTTAGTTTCGTGTCTGAACCTATAATGATTTAATTCTTCGCCGGTGTTGGCCGACAACTCGGGCACATCCAGGGTATGTCTGGAGAGAATGTTGACCTATCCTTGGACGACTCCGATCTCGGAATAGGCACGTTGTTTTATGAGGCACAACCGGCCGGAGCGCTAATCAAGTGAACAGACCCCGATCAAGCCTTCCATTCCCCAGTTGCAGGGTTGCCAGATGTCCTCTGTTTCATGCCGAGGACTGGTCCTTCCGGGAGAACAACGAAGGACCCTTCTTTTAAAATTCGCTTTTGAGGCAGCCAGGTAAAACCTCTTTGGTCATCCGGTCAAGTTATAAAGTTAAAAACCATTATTTGATCTGCACTGAGACTGTAAGGGATTAGGGCCGGCAATTGTTATGACAGGTTAGTGTTTCCCCAACAAAGTATAGACCTCAAATATTAAATATAGCCTCATAATACGTCATTAGGAGGTCACTTAGGAATTACAAAAACCTTGTATAGAATCACAAAAGAATTTTTTAATATTCCCCTTTTGGGGGAAAAAAGGGAAAACCCCTTTTCAAAAAAATTCCCCTTTTTAGGAACCCTTTGGGGAAATTCTGTTTTTTGCATAAAATTTAAAAAGTTTTAAATTTGGATTTGACTGGGGTGTAAAAGGAAAAAAGCCAAAATGGAAAATAACATTATTTTTAAAAGTTTAAACCTAAATAAAAAATTCTCCTTTTCCAAAATTTAAAATAAGGGTTTTCTAGGGAATTTTCCCAAAAACCCTTGGATAGAAAACAAAGGAAAAAACCAAAAATTTTAAGGAAAGCCCCCGTAAGTTCCTATTAGGGGGGTTGCCAGATGTCGCCAAGGGGAAAATGCCTTCAAACCGGGCCCTTCAAAATTCCCTTTTTGGCGATGGGAAACCTTTTGGGATTTAAATTAAAAAAAGATTTTTATTCCTAACTAAAGGAAAGAACGGCAATTTAAAGGGTTTTTTCCCAACGAAAGTTAATAAAAAAAAGCTTTTTCTAAGGGGGTATTAAAAAAAAAAACCATTTCCGTTTTTATTCCAAAATTAAAAAAGACAAAGATTAATTATGCCAAAGCAATTTTTGGGAAACCGGGAAACTAACCGCCCCCCCCCCGCGGGGAAGCCTTTTCCCCGATTTTTTGTTGTGGGCCACCCGGCAAAAACCGAAACAAAGCAAGGTTTTTTAAAAAAAGGGGGGGGGGGGGGGGGGGGGGGGGCCTAAAAAAAAGGAAAAAAAAAAAATTTAGGGTTGGGGGGGGGGGGGGGGGGGGGGGGGGGGGGGGGGGGGAAAAAATTTTGGGTAAAAAAAACAGCCCCCCCTGATCAGGAACTGATTTTTAGGTTTGCCCAGTCCCCGTTTGAAGACCCCGGGGGTCTTTTGGGTAATCCCCCTTAGGTTGGGGGAGGCAGTTGAACACCCGGGGGGCCCCTACACTTTTTGTAGGGTCTTTTAAACGGCTAGTGAACCCCTGCTTTTCGGGGGGGAGGGTGCATCGTCTGCCAAGTCTTTTGCTTTCGAATGAGTGATTTTCCGGTGCAAGTTCGGTACAGTCCCCTGGGATTTCCAGGTGATAAAAATATGTATTCCCCTCCTGCGTTCCAGGGAAATACGGGTTTTAGAAACCAAGCGCTCCCAGTAATGGGTGTTTTATCTCCTTATGCGGCCTGAAAGTTTCGTACATTTTCTGGGTCGGCAATTTCACCTCCTTGAAAGGTGGTTAGGTGCAGCAATATTCCACCCTAGATGAAAAAGTACCTGAAAAGTGCTAGGGTTTGGCCTCCCTAGTTTTGAATTCCATTATCCTCCTGTCTTTTTCTAGCAGATATTGTAAAATGTTATGGCCTTGAAGGTGAGATCCTCCACAAAAATCACTCCCAGGCCCTTGACTTTGGTGTTTCGCTCTATTTCGTGGCCAGAATTTGTTTTGTACTAATTTGTCTAATTGAAGTATTATTGGTTTTGGGAAAACCCCACAACTTATCCACGCCTATATCCTCAGCCCAAGGCCCTTAAAAAGATTCCATCAGACATTAAAAAAAATATAATTTTTTGATGATTTTCCTACAGACTGGGTTTAATCACTCCCCTTTTTTTGGTTCTCTAGAAGAGGGTGAGATTACAGGTTAGTCCTTTTTGAGCTGATCTTTGGGACAATGACAGGTCCTCTTGGGGTGCTCAAAAAAGGATGGATGGGAAAACTTAGCTAACACCTAAAACCCTTTTTCAATTTTGCAGGTGGCAGTCATTACCCAAGGCTAACCTAAAGAAGCTAAAGTAGATGAAAAGGGGTATGACAGAAGTGCACAATTCGCTTTTTTCCACCCCAGGAGACAAGGTGGGTGCAGGAACTTACCTGGCCACCCCTTTGAAAGCTAGTTTTTTACGGGACCTATCAGTTTGTAAAAATTTATCTTTTAAAAATTAGTGGTGGCCCCATTGAAAAGACCTAAAAAAATTAAAACTTTACCACATTAATCATTAAAATTTTTTCCCATACACCAGCCCAGAAATGACTGCCCTCTACCTCTGGGGACGACTCTGACCTTTGAACCTATCTCGAAATTAATTTAAACTTTCAAAAATTTTGTCCCCCTCAAGATCCCAGCCCTTTAATGAGGGGTTATTAAACGCAAGCAACAAATTTAACGGGGCCCCTACAGTCTATTAATATTTTTTCGGATGTGCCCAAAAAATGTAAGTTAGGTTACATGAGTAGATTTGGGAAACTCTAAACCAATTTAACTCTCCCCCCACAAGCAAAACCCCCAAAAGCAAAGGGTACCAGCAGGGAAATAAATTTTTGTTAAAGCATGGTTTGTGGAGGAGTCGTCTAGTCCCTGGGCTTCACCTGATCCTTGTGAAGAAGGCTGAGGGGGTTTGGGGTACGACACCTAAAGTGAATGAGGTCACAATTACAGAGCTTACCCTCTTCCTCGTCGGTGACGTAAATTTACGTGGGTAAAGGCTACTTTTGTTCCAAGTTTAAATTTTTAAAGGCTACATCAGGAACCCTTTGACAGATAAGGGGAAGGAAATCTCCCTTGAATTCCAGGAGGGCATTATCAAAAACCCCGTTACCCCCTTTGAATGAAAAATTCCCCCCTTTTATTCCGAAACTTATTTCCCTCAGGGTATTAAAGGTTGAAGGCCGGCAGCGTACCTAGGATATTGTTGTGGTGTCTGATACTTGGGATCAACACCTACTTAGCTTAAGGCCCCTTTTTGGACCTTTTTAAAAGGGTTTCCCATTTAACAGTTAAATTTTTCTAAATCTTTCCTTTTTCCAGGCCACTGTCCTTTTCTAGGCCCGAAAGTAGTAGTGATAAAGTTTCACCCAAACTTGCTAAAATTTTTTTTTTTTTTTAAAAAAACCCGTTCCCCTGATGGAAATCCTTTTAAAAGTTTTTCCCAGGCATAAGATTTTACAGAAGTTCGTAAGAAATTTTTCAAATTGGCCCCTTACCCCTCTTACCAGTCACAAAATTCCCTTTTAAATTTGGACCTCGGACTGTAACACTGCTTTTTAAAAAAGCAAAAAAATTATTTTGACTGCAAACCCATTCTTTGTCTCCAGACTTTCCCCAAACCCTTTTTCATTAAGGTTTTATCTTTTGGTCTGGGGGTTTGGGGGAACTATTTCAAATCGGGGTGAGGGGTTGCAGCCCGTAGCATACTTTTCACCAATTCCCCGCCCCAAAAGAGAGTTACTCACTATTGAAAAAAAAACCCCCGTGCTGGTCTAGCTTTGGGGCATTTTTTTTTTGGGGGCCAGACACGCAGGTGGTCATTACAGTGAACAATCCCCTAGATACTCCAAGCCATGAAAAAACCCCAACACAGGGTCATGCCCGGGGGCGCTAAGGGTGCAGCCCCTTTAAAATTTTTCCCTTTAAATTATTGCCGGGAAAAAAAAATATGTTGCAGACTTTTATCTAGATCTAATTTTTATTTAAAATTTGGGTTGGATGTTATTTGGGTAACTCCTTTTCATGCTTTTTTTTTATCCCCCGGGGTGGTTTTTTTTTTTTAGTGAGGGGAGCGGGCTACCCTCCGCCGATCTTGGGCCTAGTAGCCTGTCTGCGTTCACTCTAAGTTTAGGGGTTTGGCTTTTTGGGCACGAGAAAAGCTGAGCTCTGTCTAAGGCTGGGTGGGGGAGAGAAAAAGGGGGGTCCCATTTTTTGTGCCATGGCGCCCGGTTTCCACTGGGAGGGGGCAGCCTAATCCTAGCCTTTCGGGGGGGGGGTGTGGTGCAAAGAGTACGTAACCTTATTTGGCGCATGTACACACCCCTTTAAGGCTTCTCCCCCAACCCGCGAAAAAAGGGTTCTAAGAGTTGATGGGGCCCCACGTTTAACTATACCAGGGCTAGCCAATAAGATGGTTTTGGCAATCGAGATTATTGGGTAACCCTCCCTGCTGCCCTTGTATTCCCCTTTTAGAGCTGGTTGAAGACGGGCCTATTTGTGGTTCTATTTCGGGTTGCTTACCGAGAGGCACTATACTTATCACTGTAAAGTGTACAATTGTTTTAAATTGGTGAAGGGTAATATAAGCTAAACTTTTTTGTTGTGTTTATTTTGCTCCCATTACACCCGGGGGAAAAGGCCTTTGTTCCTGGGTTGAAACTTGTGCTGTCCTCTGCACACGTATCGTAGGGTTTCGCTTAAATCGACGAAGACTTCACACAGGGGGCTTTCAACGGTGGCCCACTGTCGAAGAAAAACCCCTAGCTCTTGACCCCGATGTGGTCCCTTTAAAAAATGGTGCTACAACCCTTATAGTGCGCCAAAAAAACTGGAGAGTTGGGTGGTACCAAAAAAACATGAAGTGGTTGGGTTTATGGGTAAACAGGGGTAAGGCATTGAACCCATGGGGATTAGTGGGGTTGC
>NW_026465759.1:0-14224 GCF_026875155.1 Cherax quadricarinatus
ATTTAAATTTTTGGGGTTTGGGTAGGGGGTTTTTGGTTGTAGTTGGTTTGGTTGTTGTTTTTTGTGTTTTGTTTTGTGGTGTGTGTGTTGTTTTTTTATTTTTGTGTGTACCACCTTTTTTGTGGTTGCGGGGTCGAGTCATAGCCCCTGGCCCCCCCTCTTCGCTGTTTGCTACTGGGGGGGGGGTCCTCTCTCTCCCGCCCCATAAAATTTTTATCAAAAACCCTTCTTTTTAAAACATGTAGGGTTCCCCCCTCCACACGTCGCTTTCTAGGCTATTCCACGGCCTGACTATTTATGACGAAGAAAACTTCCAACATCCCTTTGATTCATCTGAGTCTTCAATTTCCCCAATTGGCCCTTTTGTGTCTGTGTCCCATCTTGGGAACATCCCGTCTTTGTCCACCTTGTCTTTTCCGCGCAGTATTTTTATGTCGTTATCGTGTCTCCCCCGACCCTCCGGGCCTCCAGTGTCGTCGGGCCGTTTTCCCTCAACCTTCTTCGTAGGACAACCCCGAGCTCTGGCCCACCCCTGTTAAAAACCCTTTGCACTTTCTCAATTTTTTACGTGTTTTGACCGGGTGTGGATTCCAAACTGGTGCTGCATACCCCGTAGGGGCCTGACGAAATGTATACAAGTCTTGAAGAATCCTTACGGGGTATCGAACGCTTCCGTAGGTTTGCCAGGCGCCCGATGCCCACATATCTGTTTGATGTGCGCCTCGGGAATAGCTGGGTGTTATACTCACCCCCAACTTTTTCCTTGAGTGAATTTGCAGTCTTGGCCCTCTAAACTTATTGTTCGGGGGTCTTTTTTGCCCTTCCTCAACCCATGACTTTGCATTTGGCAGGTTAAACCAAAGACCTTGCTGGACCAGGCTTTAGCCTGTCCGGGCTCTTTGTGGGCCTGCCTGATCCCATCCATTTGATTCTTCTCTTAACTTCGCATCACTGCAAACAAGGACCTTCTGAGTCAAACCCCTTCCGTTATGTCGTTCACACATACCAAGAACAGCCGGGTCCTAGACTGACCCCTGGGAAACCCCCGCTTGTCACACCCCACTCTGACACCCGTCATACCAGACTCGTTGTTGCCTCCCTGTCAGGTATTCTCTGTCCATTGCAGGCCTTTCCTTTTTTGTGGCCTACCTCTAGTTTTTGCAGTAACCCTTGTGGGGAACTGTGTGAACCTTTTCTTGCAGCCAAAAAAAATGCAGTTGATCCACCCCTCTCTCTTTTTCTTCTTCTGTCACCTTATCATAAAATCTAGTATTTTGTGACACAGGTTTTTCCCTTCCCCAAAACCGTGCTGGTTGTCAATTAACACTTTTTTTTTTTCCCGGGTGCCCCCCCCACTCCCCTCCCTGATGATTTTCTCCTGCCCTTTGCATACTAACACGTTAGGATACAGGTCGTAGTTTATTTCCCCAGTCTGCCCCTTTTAAAAAATTGGGACTACATTTCCCTTTTCCATACCTTTGGAGTTGCCCATTTCAATGATTTTGAAGATCTTTTTAATGGGACACACAACACTCTGCTCCCTTTTAAGGGCCCACGAGAGATTTGTCTGGTCCCCCCGCCTTTTAGGGGTCATTCGCATGCAGCTCTTCACCTTCCCTTGGTTATATGTACCTCATCCAGCACTTCTGTGTACCCCCCTGCTCTGATTTCCTGAGTCCTACTTGTTCCCTTAAATCTTCTTTAAATCTTGTGTTGACTCCCGACATACCTTCCCCGGGCGTTTCTTTGTGTGTGTGTGCGCGTGTGGTGTGTAAAAGTGTATGTGCTGTGTGTGTGTGTTGTGTATTGCGTGTGGTGTGTGTGTGTATGCGTGCACACCTGTATACTCACATATCAAAACAATCACAAAGGGGGGGGGGGTTTATAATAATTCTAGGCCTTTTGTGTTGTACCAACACTTCCAAGAGCTTGCAAAGTGTCAGGACGGGAGGTGACACCATGTAAGTGTCGTCCTCAAAGTTTTTTAACAAATGAATTCATTAAATTCTTTTTCTTAACAAATTTGTAAGATTATTTTTTCATAAATTTTCCCCCTTGTTAAAGGGACAGAAGATTATCTTTTAAAATTTTTTTTAAATAATTTTACATTTTAAAAATTTCCTTTTGCTTGCTTTTTATAGAAAATTAAATTAAGCTTCAAAGTATTAATTTTAGATTAGTAATAAATACAAATTAATGAATTATAATTTTAAAAGGGGGGAGGGTAAGCCGCGGGAAAGGGGCGGGGAAATGCCAAAACTCGAACAAAACCCCTCATCTATGCTAAGCCCCCCGTCGGGGAAAAACCCCGTCCGACCTAAAATCCTAATACCTACCTTTTGGTTTAGTATTATCACAAATTTTCTGTTATTTTTATTTTTGATTTTAATAATTTCAGATTTTAAAAATTTAATTTAAATTTATGATTTTTTGGTTCTGATGAGGGTGTTGTAACACCGAAACGTAAAGAAAAAAAAAAAGATTAGATGACCCCTAAAACGGTGTTTGTTATAGCCTCGCTCCTACTTTTTATACTGATGTACTGTGATACAGTGTGCAGGTTCGAATCCCGCTCAGGACTGAGAGATAATGTTTGTTAAGAACGTCACCCAATTGCTAATTGTTAAGTATATATATATAATATATATATATATATATATATATATATATATATATATATATATATATATATATATATATATATATATATATATATATATATATATATATATATATATATTAATATTATATATATATATATGTCGTGCCGAATAGGCAGAACTTGCGATCTTGGCTTAAATAGCAACGTTCATCTTGCCATATAGGACAAGTGAAAATTTGTGTATGCAATAATTTCGCCAAAATCATCCTGAACTTAACGAAAAAAATGTATTTTACTGTGTTTGTTTAGTATTAAATTATTGTAAACAAATCTAAAATATATTTAGTTGGGTTAGGTTAAAATAAATTGTTCTTGTTATAATAAGGTTAGGTAAGTTTTCTAAGATTCTTTTGGTGCAAAATTAACATTTTTTTACATTAACAACAATGAAAAAAATATATATCTTTAAACGTATACAAGAAAATTTCAGAAAGGACTTAATTTTAAATGAATTCTTGCTAATTGACCAGTTTTACATATTCGGCACGACATATAATAATATATATATATATATATATATATAATATATATATATATATATATATATATATATATATATATATATATATAATATATATATATAGATATATAGATATATAGATATTTATATATATCTCCACAACAGGACCCGAACCCGCAAATTCTGCATCAGAATACACAGTACACTATCCACAATGCCAGACTCCAGATAAGTATGGGCGCCTAGGCGAAGTAATCTTCCTGTCTGGATACCAGATCCTGAGGAAAGACAGGGGAGGGTGGCAGAGGGAGCGAGGGAGTTGCACTAATCAAAGACCAATGGAGTTTTGAGGCGATGAAAGGAATAGTTAGAGGTGAAGCGGATGACCACACAGTAGGAACACTTCTAATGGGGGTCCAAATGTGACGATAGCAGTGATGTACAACCCACCACCGGACAGCATGAGACCAAGACAAGAATACGATGAGAGCAATAGATGTGTGGTGGCCACACGAGCCGAGACGGCGAGTGTTCGCGAATTTTCAAGCATTTCAAAATATCTTCTTTTTTCACTGCACGTGACAGGATTTGATTAAATAACTCTGAACAGGCCTGGTGCTCCGGGGTGTGGGAAACACTGTCTTGCTTTGGCTAGGCTTCTAGACGGTGTCAGGTCCGCATGGTCAGGTCCGCATGGTCAGGTCCGCATGGTCAGGTCCGCATGGTCAGGTCCGGATGGTCAGGTCTGCAATCAAAACACTCCCATAACGTACTGGTGTGAGAGGTATGGGAACAAGTGCAGAATAGACCCTGAAGCAGGGAGTGCCATGGGCAAGGGTACCATGGGCAGGAGGCGCCATGGGGCAAGGGTACCATGGGCAGGGAACGTCGTGGACAAAAAAAAAAAACACTTGTGTCAACATGCGTGGTCCAAGACTCTTCAACCTTCTACCAGCAGACATCAGAACACAGATAGACGCCTTCAAGAGGAAACAGTGTCACTGGCTCCACTCGAGTGCCTGAGCAGACAGGCTATGTGTGGGGTCTGCCAGCTGCTGGCACCAACAACCTCACTGACCAGACGGTCAGCGAGACTGGCCAGTGACCAGGCTGTTGTGAGGCTTGAACCATGCGAGACCTAATTGAGCCGGTCACAGATGCCGTCCCTCACCGTCTCAACCACCCCAGCAACACCAGCACCTGGGGGGGGGGTTGGGGAGGGAGGTCTCAACTACCTCCCAGTAACACCTGGGGAATGGGGGAAGGGGGAGGGGGAGGGGAGGGGAGGGGGAAGGGAAGGGAGGGGGTATCTCAGCTACCCGACGCCCAGTAATTTACATATCAATTCCACTGTTGACAGGAGACGAATCTTGGAGTCCTTCGTTGGTGGTAGTTGTGGTAGTTGTGGTAGTTGTGGTAGTTGTGGTGGTAGTTGTGGTGGTAGTAGTGGTGGTAGTTGTGGTTGTAGTTGTGGTGGTAGTTGTGGTGGTAGTAGTGGTGGTAGTTGTGGTGGTAGTTGTGGTGGTAGTAGTGGTGGTAGTTGTGGTGGTAGTTGTGGTGGTAGTAGTGGTGGTAGTTGTGGTGGTAGTAGTGGTGGTAGTAGTGGTGGTAGTTGTGGTGGTAGTCGTGGTGGTAGTTGTGGTAGTTGTGGTGGTAGTTGTGGTGGTAGTTGTGGTGGTAGTAGTGGTGGTAGTAGTGGTGGTAGTAGTGGTGGTAGTAGTGGTGGTAGTCGTGGTGGTAGTCGTGGTGGTAGTAGTGGTGGTAGTTGTGGTAGTTGTGGTGGTAGTTCTGGTGGTAGTAGTGGTGGTAGTAGTGGTGGTAGTAGTGGTGGTAGTGGTAGTGTTAGTGGAGTGTGTACACACTAGTTGTATATGCAGGGGGTCGAGTCACAGCTCCTGGATCCGCCTCTCATGCAGCAGTCTTCCTAACAGTTGCTAGGTCTCCAGGCCTGGAGGACTGGCGCTGGTGTTGCAATTGCTGTCGGTGCAGTTGTTGTTGCTGTGACTGTTGCTCTTGTTGCTCTTGCTGTTGTTATTAGTTCTGCTGTTGTTGCTCTTGTTATTGTAGCTGCAATTGTTACTGTTATTGTTGTTGTTGCTGCTGCTGCTGTAGTTAACGCTATAATTACTTCACCAAACATTTTATTTTCGACAACTTATGGCTGACATGTGCAGTACTGCCACAATAACAATGTTTTTTTACAAAACGAATTGTGTCAGTGAGAAGCAATGTAAACACGGCAGCATCAGCAGCACAGTTGATGGTAAATCAGGTGTAAACACGGCAGCATCAGCAGCACAGTTGATGGTAAATCATGTGTAAACACGGAAGCATCAGCAGCACAGTTGATGGTAAATAAGGTGTTGATGCCGTTGCTGACTTTGGTCTCTGTTTACCTCTGTGTTGTCTGTGTTCCTGCCTTTTATTATCTTAGTTTCCTCTTGTAAATTCATGTTCGTGGTAACTTTGTTATGAGGTTATCAATAAAGGTGATGCTCACACACACACACACACACACACACACACACACACACACACACACACACACACACGCTCTCTCTCTCTCTTGCTCTCTTGCTCTCTCTCTCTCTCTTGCTCTCTCTCTTGCTCTCTCTCTTGCTCTCTCTCTCTCTCTTGCTCTCTCTCTTGCTCTCTCTCTCGCTCTCTCTCTTGCTCTCTCCCTCTCTTGCTCTCTCTCTCTCTTGCTCTCTATCTCTCGCTCTCTCTCGTCCCCATTTTCCCTTCTAACTCTCCCCTCTCCTACACTTAAAAAAAAAAAAAAAAAAAAAAAAAAAAAAAAAAAAAAAAAAAAAAAATGGTGGGGACTCGCAGGAACCAAGGATCAGATGAGAATGGTTCGGGTAGGGAGGAGTGGATGGAGGAGCAGTGGAAAAGGATGGAACAAGAGTGGGAGAGAAAATTAGGAGAGCTTTCTGAAAAAATGGAGAAAGAGCTCTCTGTGAAATTGGAAAGGAGGTTGGAGCAGGAAACAAAGAATTGGGAGGCACAAGTCGAAACTGCAGTAGCCAAGATAAGGTCCTAGAAGTTGAGATAAATAGGCTGGAGCGAGTTACAGGGGCAGTGACCAAAAAGACACAGCATATGAAGCTGCGAGGCTGAACAGAAGGAAGGAATTATGAATTATGCTAAGGTCACACAATCTGCCAAGGGAGGACCAAGGAGTAAAGGGAAGATCAGCTGGTTGCAGATGGAGAGGGTGATAGGTCGAATGCTGAGGCACAACAAGGCTATCAAGAGCCACTGGAAAAATCAAGGGAGAAACTGACCACATACGGGCAGGATCCAGAGTCACAGAGGGTGAGGCAATGGGAGAAGAAAGGGCAAAATCAGTTTAACCATGGGCTTCAGAGAGAGAGGAAAGGACACACACTAAAAGGGAAGCAGGAAGAAGGAAAGGAGATTGAAAAATCATCACGGAAATGGTGAAGAATGGACGAGATTGTAAATTTTCAGAGAATAGGGAGGTACTCGAAGGGGAGAAACCGACCATCAAGCTGATTCTCGGGACGGAAACAGTGCGGAACAGGATCCTCCAAGAGAAACCACGATTGAAATACTCGAAGAGTACAAGAGGTGTTCCTAGACAGAGACAGAACAAAATCAGAGCGACAGCAGCTGAGGGAGAGGACAAAAAAACAAAAGGAGCTAGGAAAAGAGAAAAGGGAAAGGGAATCAGCAGAGGTCAGTCAAGCAGGACAGAACAGCAAGGGCAAGCACACACACAACTACTCTCAGAACCATACAACCTATCACACCAACCCCCAACACACACATACAATCCATACCCACAGCCTCCACCCAACATCGAGCATAGAATCCCACAGTATGCCACCAGGTCTCCCACCCCCACAGGCCCCCCAATCCACAGTGTTGGAAAGGAAACTGAAGGTATGGTACACAAACGCTGAGGAATAACAAATAAGTGGGAGGAGTGGCACGAAAGGGTCAAAAGCATCCCCGGGACATCATAGCTCTTCAGAAACCAAGTTTACGGGTATGATAACAGATGCCATTTTTCCAACGGGATCCCAAAATCCTGAGGAAAGACAGAGGAACAGGGGGGTGGAGGGGTGGCGTTGCTGATCAAAAATCGCTGGAATTTTGATGAGCTGGAAGAGGAGATAGCGGAGAAAAAGTGATTACATAGTGGGAACACTTCACTCTGGAGGTCCCAAGGTGGGAATAGCAGTGAGTATAACCCACCACAGAACAGCAGGAGGCCAAGGCAAGAGTACGACGAGAGCAATAGAGCGATGGTTGACACACTGGCTACATGGCCAGAAGAGCTCATGCATGCAGGCAAAGCTCCTGATCATGGTGACTTTAACCACAAGGAGATCGATTGGGAGAACTTGGAAACCCCCAATGGGGCCAAGATACATGGAGGGCTAAGATGAGGAGGTGGTACTGGAGAACTTCATGTACCAACACGTAAGGGACACTACAAAGAGAGAGGAGAGGGTGAACCAGCAAGGCGGACTTAGTATTCACCTTCAGTAGTGCAGATATCGAGGACATCGCATATGAAAGACCCCTTGGGCCAGTGACCATGTGGGTTTTAAGCTTCGAATACACAGTAGAGCTACAAGTGGAGGGGGAAGCAGAAGGCCAGGACGAATGAAAACCAAACTACAAGAAAGGGGACTACACAGGAATGAGGAACTACCTGAACGGGGTTCAGTGAACAG
The DNA here is from genome assembly GCF_026875155.1 of Cherax quadricarinatus. Taxonomy (NCBI): domain Eukaryota; kingdom Metazoa; phylum Arthropoda; class Malacostraca; order Decapoda; family Parastacidae; genus Cherax; species Cherax quadricarinatus. The sequence continues at coordinate 7,832 of NW_026465759.1, forward strand.
AGAACTGGCAGGGAAGCCAGTTAATGAGATGATGGAAATGTAGCAACAAAATGCAAGGGGACTGAGGAAGGTTTTTACCCAAGGGTAAAGGAGTAATGAAAAGCCAGATGAGCCCCGGTTTACCCAAAGGTGCAGGGAGGCAAAAACCAAGTGTGCTAGGGGAAAGGAAGAAAATAGAAGGCAAAGGACCCAGGAGAATAAGGAGAACAGTCGTAGAGCCAGAAACGAATAAGCACAGATAAAAGGGAGGCCCAAAACAATATGAAAATGACATAGCAGCGAAAGCCAAATCTGACCCAAACTGTTTGTACAGCCACATCAGGGGGAAAACAACAGTCAAGGACCAGGTAATCAGGCTAAGGAAGGAAGGAGGAGAGACAACAGGAAATGACCGTGAAGTTGTGAAGAACTCAACAAGAATTCAAAGAAGTGTTCACAGAGGAGACAGAAGGGACTCCAGAAAGACGGAGAGGTGGGGCACACCACCAAGTGCTGGACACAGTGCACACAACCGAGGAAGAAGTGAAGAGGCTTCTGAGTGAGCTAGATACCCAAAGGCAATGGGGCCAGATAACATCTCCCCATGGGTATTTAGAGAGGGAGCAGAGCCTAAGTGTAAACCCCCAACAACAATATTCAATACATCTATCGGGAAAAAGGGAGATTGCCTGAGGCATGGAAGACAGCAAATTAGTCCCAATCTTTAAAAAAGGAGACAGACATGAAGCACTAAACTACAGACCAGTGTCCCCTGACATGTATAGAAAGCAAAATCATGGAGAAGATTATCAGGAAAGAGTGGTGGAACACCTAGAAAGGAATGATCTTTAATCAAAAGCAGCCAGCATGGTTTCAGGGGCGGGAAATCCTGTGTCACAAACCTACTGGGGTTCTATGACATGGTGACAGCAGTAAAAACAAGAGAGAGAGGGTGGGTGGATTGCATTTCTTGGACTGCAAGAAGGCGTTTGACACAGTTCCACACAAGAGATTGGTGCAAAAACTGGAGGGCCCAAGCAGGATAACAGGGAAGGGACTACAATGGATCAGGGAAACTTGTCAGGAAGACAGCAGCGAGTCATGGTACGTGGCGAGGTGTCAGAAGGGGCACCTGTGAACAGCGGGGTCCCGCAGGGGGCAGTCCTAGGACCAGTGCTGTTTTCTGATATTTTTTGAACGACATGACGGAAGGAATAGACTCTGAGGTGTCCCTGTTTGCAGATGACGTGAAGTTGATGAGAAGAAACACTCGATCGAAGACCAGGCAGAACTACAAAGGGATCGGGACAGGCTGCAGACCTGGTCCACAATTGGCTCCTGGAGTTCAATCCCACCAAGTGCAAAGTCATGAAGATTGGGGAAGGGCAAAGAAGGCCGCAGACGGAGTACATCTAGGGGGTCATAGACTACAAACCTCACTCAAGGAAAAAGATCTTGGGGTGAGTATAACACCAGGCACATCTCCTGAAGGGGCACATCAACCAAATAACTGCTGCAGCATATGGGCGCCTAGCAAACCTCAGAACAGCATTCCGACATCTTAATAAGGAATCGTTCAGGACCCTGTACACCGTATACGTTAGGCCCATATTGGAGTATGCGGCACCATTTTGGGAAAACCCACACCTAGCCAAGCACGTAAAGAAACTAGAGAAAGTGCAAAGGTTTGCAACAAGACTAGTCCCCAGAGCTAAGAGGTTATGTCCTACGAGGAGGGGTTTAAAGGGGAAATCAACCTGACGACACGGAGGACAGGAGAGATAGGGGGGACATGATAACGACATACAAAATACTGGGGGGAATTGACAAGGTGGACAAAGACAGGATGTTCCAGAGATTGGACACAGTAACAAGGGACACAGTTGGAAGCTAAAGACACAGATGAATCACAGGGATGTTAGGAAGTATTTCTTCAGCCACAGAGTAGTCAGTAAGTGGAATAGTTTGGGAAGCGATGTAGTGGAGGCAGGATCCATACATAGCTTTAAGCAGAGGTATGATAAAGCACACGGCTCGGGGAGAGTGACCTAGTAGCGATCAGTGAAGAGGCGGGGCCAGGAGCTCGGACTCGACCCCCGCAACCTCAACTAGGTGAGTACAACTAGGTGAGTACACACACACACACACACACACACACACACACACACACACACACACACTCACACACACACTGGGCAACTACCTGAGGTATGGAAGACGGCAAATGTAGTACCCATATTTAAAAAAGGAGACAGAAGAGAGGCACTAAACTACAGACCAGTGTCACTGACGTGTATATCATGCAAAGTCGTGGAGAAGATTATCAGGAGGAAGTGGTGGGGCACCTGGAACGGAACAGGAGATAAACGCCAACCAGCACGGATTTGTGGAGGCAAATCCTGTGTCACAAACCTACTGGAGTTTTTTTGATAAAGTAACAGAAGTAAGACACGAGAGAGAGGGGTGGGTTAATTGCACTTCTTGGACTGCAAGGCCTTTGACACAGTTCCTCACAGGAGATTTGGAGCAGAACCTAGAGGATCAGGCGCGTATAACAGGAAAAGGGCGTTGCAATGGATCAGAGAATACCTGACAAGGAGGCAACAACGAGTCATGGTACGTGATGAGGTCTCACAGTGGGTACCTGTGACGATCGAGGTCCCACAAGGTTCGGTCCTAGGACCAGTGCTATTTCTGGTATATGTGAATACATGATGGAAGGTTTAGACTCAGAAGTGTCCCTGTTCGCAGATGATGTGAAGTTAATGAGGAGAATTAAATCAGATGAGGATGAGGTAGGACTTCAAAGAGACCTGGACAGACTGGACACCTGGTCCAGCAACTGACTTCCCGAATTTAACCCCGCCAAATGCAAAGTCATGAAGATCGGGGAAGGGCAAAGAAGACCGCAGACGGAGTATAGGGTAGGTGGCCAAAGTTTGCAAACCTCGCTCAAGGAGAAAGATCTTGGGGTGAGTATAACACCGAGCACGTCTACGGAAGCACACATCAACCAGATAACTGCTGCAGCATATGGGCGCCTGGCAAACCTGAGAATAGCATTCCGATACCTTAGTAAGGAATCGTTCAAGACACTGTACACCGTGTATGTCAGGCTCATACTGGAGTATGCAGCACCTGTTTGGAACCCACACTTGATCAAGGTTTTCGACAAGGTTAGTTCCAGATTTAAGGGGAATGTCCTACGAAGAAAGGTTAAGTGAAATCGGCCTGACGACACTGGAGGACAGGAGGGTTAGGAGAGATATGATAACAACATACAAAATACTGCGTGGAATAGACAAGGTGGACAAAGACAGGATGTTCCAGAGATGGGACAAAGAAATAAGGGGTCAGTCACAATTGGAAGTTGAAGACCCAGATGAGTCAAAGGAATGTTGGGAAGTATTTCTTCAGTCATAGAGTAGTCAGGAAGTGGAATAGCCTAGCAAGTGATGTAGTGGAGCCAGGAACCATACATAGCTTTAAGATTAGGTATGATAAAGCTCATGGAGCAGGAGAGAGAGGACCTAGTAACACGCAGTGAAGAGGCGGGGCCAGGAACTGAGTCTCGACCCCTGCAGCCACAATTAGGTGAGTACACACACACACACACACACACACACACACACACACACACACACACACACACACACACACACACACACACACACACACACACTCACACACACACACACACACACACACACGCACGCACGCATACACAGACACGCAGACACACACACACACACACAGACACACACACACACACACACACACACACACACACACACACACACACACACACACACACACACACACACACACACACACACACACACACACACACACACACACACACACACGCACGCACGCATACACAGACACGCAGACACACACACACACACACAGACACACACACACACACACACACACACACACACACACACACACACACACACACACACACACACACACACACACACACACGCACTCACGCACACACAGATACACACACCTACTACAAATGGGCAATTAAGTAGGTAATTGCTAATAGGTAATTCAATAGGTAATTCATCTCAAGGTGATAATTCCTGTTGAAGGAGGATGAGGGTTAAACACTCATGTCCTCCTTAATCTTTTTATAACTTATTGCCAGTCTGCAGGGCCCACCAGTCCCGCCACTTCCTAAGAACAAGTCCTTGGAAGCAGCCCATGAAATGACTAAGGTAATGTCTGCTGACGATTGGGCTCACTACAGCGACCTTGCCTTGGCATCTGCCCTTTTATTGCCTAGGACACCAACATCCCCCCGGGCACTAACATCCCCCGGGCACTAACATCCCCCGGGCACTAACATCCCCCGGGCACTAACATCCCCCGGGCACTAACATCCCCCGGGCACTAACATCCCCCCAGGCACTAACATCCCCCGGGCACTAACATCCCCCCGGGTACTAACATCCCCCCGGGCACTAACATCCCCCGGGCACTAACATCCCCCCGGGCACTAACATCCCCCGGGCACTAACATCCCCCCGGGCACTAACATCCCCCGGGCACTAACATCCCCCGGGCACTAACATCCCCCGGGCACTAACATCCCCCGGGCACTAACATCCCCCGGGCACTAACATCCCCCGGGCACTAACATCCCCCGGGCACTAACATCCCCCGGGCACTAACATCCCCCGGGCACTAACATCCCCGGGCACTAACATCCCCCGGGCACTAACATCCCCGGGCACTAACATCCCCCGGGCACTAACATCCCCCGGGCACTAACATCCCCCGGGCACTAACATCCCCCGGGCACTAACATCCCCCGGGCACTAACATCCCCCGGGCACTAACATCCCCCCGGGCACTAACATCCCCCCGGGCACTAACATCCCCAGGGCACTAACATCCCCCCTGGCACTAACATCCCCCCGGTACTAACATCCCCCGGGCACTAACATCCCCCCGGGCACTAACATCCCCCCCGGGCACTAACATCCCCCGGGCACTAACATCCCCCCGGGCACTAACATCCCCCGGGCACTAACATCCCCCCGGGCACTAACATCCCCCCCGGGGACTAACATCCCCCCGGGCACTAAAATCCCCCGGGCACTAACATCCCCCCGGGCACTAACATCCCCCGGGCACTAACATCCCCCCGGGCACTAACATCCCCCCGGGCACTAACATCCCCCGGGTACTAACATCCCCCGGGCACTAACATCCCCCGGGCACTAACATCCCACGGGCACTAACATCCCCCGGCACTAACATCCCCCGGGCACTAACATCCCCCGGGCACTAACATCCCCCGGGCACTAACATCCCCCGGGCACTAACATCCCCCCGGGCACTAACATCCCCCGGGCACTAACATCCCCCGGGCACTAACATCCCCGGGCACTAACATCCCCCCGGGCACTAACATCCCCCGGGCACTAACATCCCCCGGGCACTAACATCCCCCGGGCACTAACATCCCCCGGGCACTAACATCCCCCGGGCACTAACATCCCCCGGGCACTAACATCCCCCGGGCACTAACATCCCCCGGGCACTAACATCCCCCGGGCACTAACATCCCCCCGGGCACTAACATCCCCCGGGCACTAACATCCCCCGGGCACTAACATCCCCGGGCACTAACATCCCCCGGGCACTAACATCCCCCCGGGCACTAACATCCCCGGGCACTAACATCCCCCCGGCACTAACATCCCCCCGGGCACTAACATCCCCCGGGCACTAACATCCCCCCGGGCACTAACATCCCCCCGGGGACTACATCCCCCGGGCACTAACATCCCCCGGGCACTAACATCCCCCCGGGCACTAACATCCCCCGGGCACTAACATCCCCGGGCACTACATCCCCCGGGCACTAACATCCCCCGGGCACTAACATCCCCCGGGCACTAACATCCCCCGGGCACTAACATCCCCCCGGGCACTAACATCCCCCCGGGCACTAACATCCCCCCGGGCACTAACATACCCCGGGCACTAACATCCCCCGGGCACTAACATCCCCCCCGGGGACTAACATCCCCCGGGCACTAACATCCCCCCGGGCACTAACATCCCCCGGGCACTAACTCCCCGGGCACTAAATCCCCGGGCACTAACAATCCCCCGGGCATAACATCCCCCGGGCACTAACATCCCCCGGGCACTAACATCCCCCCGGGCACTAACATCCCCCGGGCACTAACATCCCCCGGGCACTAACATCCCCGGGCACTAACATCCCCCGGGCACTAACATCCCCCGGGCACTAACAATCCCCGGGCACTAACATCCCCGGGCATCTAACATCCCCGGGCACTAACATCCCCCGGCACTAACATCCCCCGGGCACTAACATCCCCCGGGCACTAACATCCCCCGGGCACTAACATCCCCCGGGCACTA